>WSTK01000358.1:0-33413 GCA_019616945.1 Ceratobasidium sp. 414
CGTGGCTTACTCACGTATATTTCCCGTTACAGGCCAGGCGACGCCGGTTCCTCCGCCTCAGAACCCGAACCCGAACCCGAACCCGAACCAAGCTCAAAATCAAACTCCAGCAAATCGCCAGCGTCCTCGACCTCCTCAGGAGCGTTCGCCTGGGTTGATCAACACGAAGCAAAGGCGCCAGATCCAACCAGGTCAGCCGCCGATCGGCCAACAGGGAAATGCCCGGACTACCGCGCCGCCACCGCCCCCTGGCCCTGCGCCCGCAGCTGCCCCAGTTCAACAAGGCAAGTACCAATAATTTCAGCCTCTACTGTGAATGCTGAAGTATTCAACGTGCCTAGATGTTGCCAAAAACGGCGCCACACCAAGCCGTCAACACCCTCGCTCGTTTGGTTGGCTGTTGGCTCGTCAGCGCCAAGGCGGAAATGGCCAGAACGGTCAAAACGACGCACCACAAGGGCCGCCCCCACCGTTGACTACACCCACTCTAGCTCCTCCGCCGATTGTTGCTCCCCAAAACAGTGGGTATCATAGCTCAGATTGAATTTTGTGGGTTGAATGTAATCGCCTTTATATCAGGTAACAACCCTGCGCAGAACGACAATGGCAACTTCCCTGCGCCGAACACCAACAATGCCGGAGGACGGAATGGAAATCGCCAACAACGTCGCTTAGCAGAACAAGGCGATCTGGACCTATTTCCTCGCCAGGGTATTAATGGAGGCGCAAATGAGAACAAAGTCCCCCCGCCCCCACCCCAGCAAGCTCAACCAACCCCGACACCAGCTTCTCCACCTCCGCCTCCAGGACCTCAAGGTGAGATACAATTGCCGCACTCAGAGGCTGGTGCTAACCATGATATGTTTCAAGCCGACCGGCAGGGAGGAAGGGACGGTCAACTAGGATTATGAGAAAATGTGACATTCTCAGGAGCTGCCGAGTACATATTACACGAATATCATGACTGTGAAGCTGGCGGGAAACGATGGCCGTGTATCAGAAGTTGCATCATTGATATTCGAAGTAATTGACCGATAAGTCGCTTAAGTTGAAATGCTTTTTTCCTGGACACCTTACGCAGAGATTGTCATACGTAGCCGCAGGTCGCATTAGCCCCGGCCAAAGTTGGCCAGAGATATCAGCCATTGGGCTGAGATCTCTGAGATTCGAGATGTTTAGCATACGGCCCTGATTTGTAACACAGATTTGTATCCTGAATGAATCCGCGCCTTAGAACATGTACAAACCTTCTTTCAGGATTCTTTTTCCTTATTTGGATCGGGAAGCGCGTCGGGCGCCGCGGCCGTCTCCCACCCTCACAAGCTCAGATTGACTAATCTTCATCACTCTGACACGGATGACCGCTCCAAAAGCCAACACCCACCAATCCTGCACACAGAACTGCACGGCTACGATGGCCGCCTAATCGGGGCCGCCACACGAAATCATGCTCTGTCGACCCGTCGGAAGTACCCTTGACTTCCGCCAATCTCACACATCTCCAAGATCTCTAACATTTCGCTGCCCTGGGGGGCTCTATTTTGACCGGACCTTTGAGATGCTGGATGGGCGCATATAGCTGAGTTCGGGTATGCCGTTGGCGGTCTGTCGTTGGCGGGTACAATAGCAGTAGCTCAGTGAAGCCAGAACTAATGCTTTCGTGCCCGAACTTCTGTCCATCGGCTCTCTGGCGCGAGCACTGAACCCCGATTTGACCGCCCCTAAAGGATGTGGGCATCATTCCAACGTGGTGACACGTGACTCGCTTCGCCTTCTGAGCTCCCTCTTCCGCCGAACCTGCGGCTTACGACAAGTCTACTGAATTCGGTGCCACGGGACACGCGAAGCGCTATGCTACTGCTGAGATTGGAACTCCCAAGTTTGGCTGTCTTGGAGTGACATAGTCACACGACGTCCTATCACCATGCGATGGCCAGTCAGCCCTGTTCTTTCTCCATGCGGCACTAAGGAAGTTCTTTTCTTTCGAGACACTCTCTATCTCGGTAGCCGCGGCCGCCGAGTGTGCGGTATAACACTGTATAAGATGACCGAGGGATGGCTCTCAGCTTGGCTCGAACTGCCTAACATCTCTATACGCCATATATACATCTGCTCTTGCAACTACATTCGAAATGATTGGCAACTGGGTTCTTACACCCTACGGTTTTTTTGCTGTTGCAGTGCTCCTTGCGGCTGTCGCGTTTTATTCCAAGTCACGTACTCGTGGGTTATCACCACCCACAGTACCCGGTCACTGGCTCTTCAAGAACCAGAGGTTACTTGGAGCTCCCTGGCGGGGGCCCCTCTTAACAGAGAAATACAAACCCCAATATGGTATGGCTGACTTTGAGGGTAGATTTCGACTAGACTAAACACTGTTAATTTCTTAGGGGACATTATACAACTTTCGACGCCATTCAAGACGGTCGTTGTCCTAAACAGCTTGCAGGCGGTATCTGAAATTCTCGAGAAACAGTCGGCCGTAACCTCTGACCGCCCACGGAACGTGATGTTGTTCGAAATGTAAGTTTATGGTTTGTCAGCCCTGGCACACGACACTAACATGGCATGATGGACAGGTGCGAGTTTGGTCACACAGTTACCTTTCGCAACCACGACGAGCTGCAGCGAAAATATCGTCGTGTTATGGCTTCGTCTTTGCACCCAGCTGCTGCTCGCTCATACGCCGAACTTCACACTGCAACTTCCGCCTTTTTCTTGCGAGACATCGTTGACCGCCTCCAATCTCTCTCCAACGAGAACCACCTCGTTATTGAGCCAAACCACTCTGTTCCTATGGCGGCATCGATCCAGGACGCAATCGGGCGTTTTATCATGCGCATGACTTACGGTCACGTCGTGGTCGAGAATGACCCATTGATGGCAATGGTTAAGCGCCAGGCCGAATACATTTTGACAGGTTTTGCGCGACATTATTGGGTGAATGACTTCCCGATCCGTGAGTGACTGTATATCTCGTTCTAAACCCGCGCTAATGTGATTCATTAGTCCGCTACGTTCCCAAGTGGTTCCCCGGTGCCGAATTCGTCCGGGATGCCGAGTATCGTCGCAAGCAACGCGCTATAGTCGCAAGGGAGCCCTTTGCTGCTGTATTGAAGGACGTGGTATGTTTTCAGAACTTGTGCTCTGCTCAAAAGATACTCACATTTTTATTATTCGCCCTCAAATAGTGCCAGGGCACAGTCGAGCGACCTTCGTACTCGTCTAGGTTGCTCGAACAGAAGGGCGGAGCTAATGCAAGCGAAGAAGACATTGACCTCGTCAAATGGACGGCGCAGCCTATGTTTGTTGGTCGGTGCCCCCATACCACAAAATATTGGGCATTTTACTAATTGTATTACTCTCAAATAATAGCCGGTTCAACGACTGTGAGCAGAATCTGGATTCTCAACTAGAATTGCGAGAGCTAACGATTTTCGTGCTCAGACTGTAGCCCTCATTCACAGTTTCCTCTTTACCATGTGCATCCATCCTGAGATTGCCGCGCGAGTGCAAGCCGAGATCGACGCCCAGGTTGGCCGCGATCGACTTCCAACTTTGCAGGATCGGGAGGTAATGCCCTACACGGATGCTGTTATGCAGGAGGTCATTAGGTGTAACCCCGTTATTGCCTTCGGTAAGCCTCTTGCTCGCATGTTGTTAGCATGAACTCATATCTCGATTATCCTCTAGGACTAGAGCACTGTGCAAGCGAGGACCTTGAGGTTCGAGGCTACAAGATCAAGAAAGGCACGACAATCGAAGCAAACATCTGGTACGTCGGACGTCATAACTCCCGTTTGAGGGCATCTAGTCACGTGAACTTATTACCAGGGCGCTTATGCGCGAGCCTACAACTTATCCTGACCCACACACTTTCAACCCGGATCGCTTCCTAAAGCAGACTCCCGACACGGACCCCCGCCGTTTCTTGTTCGGCTTCGGGCGCCGCGTCTGTCCCGGTCAACACGTCGCAAACAATGGCGCGTTCACAATGTGCGCTTCGTTTATGAGTGTATTCAATATCACTGCTGGAGAGGAGACGATGCGTGAGGTGGAGAAGCATGGACAGGAGCTGTGGAGGATGTCCACGCCATACGGACCCTTGTGAGTTGACTGAAATTGTTGGTTGCATTAGGTTGCTGACGGGTTGTAACCAGTGAGCCCAAGCCTTTCGCGTGCATGATCAAACCGAGAGATCAGGCTGCCCTGGTTATACTTGAGACATGCAAGGAAACAGAGGTAATTAATTGATGTGAGGTATTTGCGAATTGGTGGGTGCCGGAGATGATTGGTCGGACAAGTTGAACGAGGAGCACAGTTTTAGTTGCACCTGAGGGTAGTGTCAAGTATTTCGAAAGGCATCATATATTGTAAATACACTTTGCTACGGAGCTCGATTACCCACATATTGCGAGCTAGGGCACCGACCATGAACTATGGTTGTTACTTGCAATAAGCTCCAAGTTCTCGTGTACTTTTTCATCAACTGTTCCTCAGCGAAAATTCCGAGTGACGAGAGGTGATAGGCGTAGGCTTAGCGGTCGCTTAATCTATAACAAAAGGTAGGCCCTCTTGTGCCCAATACCCGCACCCATTGCACACGCGTTGGCCAAGTGCAACAACGCGCATATATTCATGGTTCACTATGAACAAATATTACGTCATGGATTATGTAACAGCTGCAAAGGGTATAAGCCGCTGATCTCGAGGTCGCAGTTGACTTTGATCAACGATGGTCTCTCCCAAGCGCAAGTTTCAGACGTAAGTAGCTTGCACATTCCAGACTAGTAGCATTTGCCCGACTAAACTTTCGCTACTGCAGAGGTTCGGACAATAATACGGCGCTCACCGCGGTCAAGAACGACCATGGTGCTGCCAGTGGGCCGCTTCAGTTCCGCGATTCGACAGAATATATTAACTTTACATTACAGAAGATTTTAAAAGAGAGCAAGTCGAGTCAGTCGGTGGCGAATCCACAGTTGAGCACGATGAGCCACGGGCTCCAAATAACAAACGGACGCGCCACGGTCTCGCGAACTCTGGTCCTCGCAAGCGAGTTCGGGGGAAACAAGGAGGTTTGCAAGGTCTAACGAAAATGCCTATCGAAATATTCACTGAGGTTAGTCAGACTGCTCCGTCTTCTACTTCGTTTCCGATGGCAAGTGTTGACTGCACCTGACTCAGATTGCATGTCTTCTTACTCCCGGGGATCTCATCGCACTCTCATGGTCTAACAAGTTCTTTCGGAACATGCTCCTCCAGCGCTCGACTGTGCAGATGTGGCGGTGCGCAGAAAATAACGTATCTGGTCTGCCGCCATGCCCCGTCGGAATGTGCGAACCGCAATATGCGGCGCTTGTGTTTGCGAAACACTGTACTGTGAGCACTAAGTGCTGCTCTACCTGAGGATGAAACGGAGCCGATTGTTGCTCAGCTATGCGGTGCAAGCACGAAAAACAAGCTAGACCCCCACTTACACGCTCGGCTTTGTGCCTCGTGCCGGAAAGACAAGTGTGTACGATGTTATTATGGATTAATCATGTCTCTAAAGCGTGCGACAGGTTGAAGGAGTTTGCGCCATGGCTTCGTCCTGCATTAGTTGATAGCACACTTGTTGACCATTCAGAAGGTTAGATTCTCCGCCCGGCGGCATAACCGTGATCTAATGCTCTTGATAGGTACTACTGGCGCCAACTTGAAATCCACATCGCGAAGCCACACGGTTTTCAGCCTCGTACATGTGATTGACGAAGTGCTCGAGAAACAGCAGCAATTCCGAGACGCTGGCAAAATTGAGGGCCTAGCCAAATGGGAGAAGAGCAGACGCAAGGTGGTATCTACAAGACGCAAGGTACGGTTTGTTTGCATTTTCAACTAGGCTCTGTTCTCAACTATATCATCAGCATGGCGATCAACTTCACTTGTACTTAGAATCGGTTAGTAAGACTCGCGGAGAAGAACTTGAGAGTATGAAGCAGCAAAGGCGGGATGCGTGGGTGAGATCATGGTCGTTCGGGCTGCAACTTATCCTGAGTCATGATTAGGGTTGCCGAGCGTCTGAAAGAGTTGGGCTGGGCGGACGAAGATATGCAGCTGCGGTTCGTGAACCGAAAAATATGGTGGACCCTGGTTGAAGTTCCGAAGCCACTTACAGACCGTAGTAAGCATTGTTGGTTAGCCACAGGAATGGTTAACCTATCATCCCTATAGCCTGGAGCAACATACTCATACTACCAAAACTGACTCCTTTGCTGGAACAAAACAGAGTGAAGCTATCAGCATATGACAAAAGTGCGGGAAGAGTCGCCCGTCGGGAGTGCGTACACGAGTTCCTCGGACGGATGAGGCGTATCGAGCATCCATTGGAGCCCATCTTCAATCTTTTGTGGGATCAGCTTCCAGCCATATCTGGTTTGGATAGTGTGGTGTACGGCGGCCCCGTAGAAATACGCGATTACCAGTTGGAACACCTGGTACCAAATACCTATTTTGCTCTTACTTGGGATTGTTTGGCCGACCTGGGCGAACGGGAGATCACGGTCGAAGAGGTCGAGGCAGAACTCGCAGTACGCAAAGATCTGATTCAAGCTAAACTATGGGAATGGAGAGGCGGAGTCGAGCGGTAGCTAGTGGAAATGTCCAAAGGTGGGGCTGGGGTGGCAAGTGGAGCTGCCATCCTCACGGTGAGCACGCTTCGTAACGGCCAGTATTTTTTTCCCCATTATGATATGTTTTAGGTGAACGGCAGTACCGAATTGACCGCACATCTCCCCCAAGACCTCCGTCGGCTACTTCGCGCGGATACAGTGTTCAGGCTCAACAACCCAAGCCCCTACAAACGTCTCCAGCCGCAACATGAACACTCGCCCTACTATTATCCTCACTTAGTGACTGCACTCTACACGTACTTTTCCGAGTGCATAATGTAGGAGGAACCAAAACGTCGCCCTGTCGAGCAGGATATTGATCTTAGCGGCTTCCGTCGAAACTCTGAGGTTGAAAGGATCGTAAAGTTGCTGCTAAGTGATCTTGGGATGCCGGATGTCACTCGTCTGGAGCTCCTGATCATGCGGTCTAGGTTCGTGTGCGGAAGGTGCATCAAGAAGGAACTTATGACCTGGGACGAAATAGTACGTGGAACGCCCGTTTAGCGCTAGCATTTATCGACTCATAATCTCTGCAGATAGACCACTACATCCAGGCGCCTAAGGTTTGGGAACACGAGAAAAACTCCCGAATTTCCCTCCCTACCCGTTGCCCAATTGTGTACCGAAATGTGCATGACCTCAAATCAAGGGCCAATTCCAAGCCGCTATTACGACTCCTCACGAAAGAGGAAGCCCACGATATGCGCAAGTCAACAAATTGGTACGCTTACCCAAGCTGTTTCTTGTGTGGGGTCACAGGAAGAGGATATTGTCGATTCGACACAGGGGACATGTTGACCCACCTGCGAGATGTGTAAGTAAATATCCACTTTACACGTGTTTGTATTTAATAATGACTGTTGGGTCTCAAGGCATGACATTTGCAACCCGGTTGAGGATGTACATTACGGAAAACTGGAGCATGGTGTTCTCGGTGAAGAGTGGTGCAAATTGTGGGATATGTTTCATTCCGCTCAGGGATCCGGGTTAGCAACCGCTTCTCCTTGAGCTGTATCCTCGGGACGGTCTCGATATTGGAGCTACCTTCGGTAGCGCATTTTAATCGCACCAAGTCTCCCTTTTCTGCCATGAATTATAGTGTATGTATCATTTGCTCCTCGAAATCCACCAAGTCGTGGATTCCTGGTGCTTTTCGATAAGAAACATGCATCCAGTCACCTGGTTTCGGAGCGATACGCCTCAGGTCAGACGGAATTAGAATTAGAATGTCACTCTTGATATTTCATTCCCCTGCTGAACGGACTGATGCAATTTCGTTATTTCAATTGCGCCTGATGGCGGGGCTATATGTCTTTGAAGACATTCGGCAGCTTCTGGATACGTTCCGTATTCAATGGAGTTACATTTACCTGGGATGAGCCTGCACCCATCAAATAACCAGGCTAAAAGCTCAGCCAAGCCAAGGCTGGAAACGCCCCGGAGCCAGAGTCAGCAGAAATATTGCTAAAATTTAGCAAAACAATTGCGACAGTAGCATACAGGACCAACGCAAAAGTCGGGTTTGTGCATACATTTATGCTCTCAACCTCTAATGTAGCCCCAGCGCCTGGGACTACTCGCCACTACGGCTAGGAAAGCTCGTTAGTGCTTCATTTAAGGCAGACCCTCCCACCAAACGAGCATTCCGCACTTACTGAGCGAGCGAGGGCTAGTGGCGCACAGAGCAGAGTTGGTGGTTTGGCTCATCAGGATTGGCTCCGTACCAGACTTGGATGGATTGTAGTAGAACAATTGCGTTGAGTGATGTTTGGTGCTTTGCACAAGCCAAGAGTCCCTCGATGGAAGAAAAGCTGGGCGGACGTTGTTTGCGCATGATACACCCAGGGGCTTTGGTAAGCTAAGCCGCCACCACGTCACGTGACTTTGTCTCGCCTCTATCTCTGCGCACCCCTGATCTCTCAACATCAGCTCGGATCCGCCCTTTCGCTTGTATTGTCGTAGTTCATCTTGCATGCACTTGTAGACCTCCCGCTCGCGATTCCTAATATCTCGATATCTGATCTGGACCTTTGTTTATTTCTAAAAATTAAACTCGTGGATGATGGCAGCTGCCGAGGCGTTGATGGAGCTTGTTCCTAGCGGACATCTACGCAAGACTAGTTCTCAGGGTGGCAGCGCTGGGGTGGAGAATGGAGAAGAAAAGGAGCGGGTGATGGCTGCTACTTATGCGGCGTATACAAAACGGGCAAAGTTGCAAGCGGAAAAGACAAAAGCTCAGCAGGTGGGCTTATATCACTTATTTTGAACGTTAATTAGAGGGCGTTAATTTAGATTAAACGATAGCTGTCCAGACAGTTGAAGACCCGGTTACAGTTTGCCCGCCTCAAAGTGGATTACGGATGGGTGTGTTTCATATTTGTTTGTTGTTGAACTAGGCTTTGACCGACGAGTTATTTCAACGGCAGACTCGACAAAGCCTCAACGAAGTCGAGAATTTATATTTTCATTTGAGCCGGGCGCGGCCAACCCATCAAGCACCAGTGGCTCGACCGGAACCATCTGCTACAAGCGACGCGCCTGTTGCTGGACCGAGTACGCCGCCGACGGCGGTAGATACTCCCACCGAATCGCAGGAAGAACAGGTTGCTCTTGGGGAAGCCTCTACCCAATCGACACAGATCGAATCTCCCCTGCCCGGTTCGTCGCAACCGCAGTCGCAAACGAAGCCAAGTTCATCCACCTCCGACCCAACTCTACCTCGCCCAGTGTCCCAATCTTCGCTTCCAGATCGTTCTGTTTCACCAGCCAAGCGCTCTCCATTTGTGGAACGCACACGGACAGGTGGAATCGTTCGCCCTACACAGCCTGTCGAACGACTTCGAACCGGTGGCAAAGTATGGTCATCGCTTGCCGGGACGTCGCCAAAGAAACGAGGTCGTCCGCGTATACCAGACGTTTCGGAGCCGGTGTCTATGGTGGCTGTTGCCACAGCTGCCAGTGGGGTCGAAGGAGGGCCGACCTATGACTCGTTTTGGAGCACGCTGGGCTCGATGAAGAGTTCGAGCACATAGGCATTAGGGTTAGTTTTCTTGGTCAGTTCTTTGTTTACTCGGATTATGGATACCTATTGTCGTTATTGTTTTTATGTATGTATTTTGCTTTCTAGTTTAATTTTTATTCATGCTTTGTTGAATACCTTTTTTGTTATTGCGGACCTCATATCTTTGTCTATTTCACACACTACTCTTGGACAGTTTCTTTCGGTCCCCCACCTCTCCCCCTTCGACCCCTCGGGGCAAATCCTCTCCCATCCTGAGAAGGACCGAGCGGTTCTCTCGTCGTCTTTGGTGCAGCAGCGCCATCCGCTGAGTTGGGGCTTCCCCTTCGTTGCCCTTGCCCCCCATTTCCACCACCTCGCCCTCGAATCAAGATTCCCCGCTTTGGTGCCGGACTGTCCTCCCGACTGCTACTCCCACTGCCCTCACCAGGAGAATTAGCAAAGATCCGCTCTCGCGCAGCCTTGTACTCTGCTTCGCGCTCTTTCAAAGTCTTGGCCCCGCCCGCGGTCGTCGTGCTGGATTGGGAGGGCGAAGAGGACTTGGGTCGCTGGAGAATCCGCATAGACGGCATGATCGCAGAAACAGGCGGAAGGACCGTCGATTGCGACGAGATCTGGATCTGGGGCATCGGAGCCGCTGCATTACTACACATTTATCAGGACTGACTACAAAGAGAGGGAGGATCAGCACTTACGCACGGTCCCATATCTCCTTTGAAGATTCCTCCTCTGGATCGTCCGCATCCCAGTCGTCCGGAACCGAGCGCGGATCGTGTTTGATTGTTATCTGAAGAGGAGAGCAGGAGCAGACTTAACATGCCGCGGCAGAATGGGAGAGTGGGGGGCTTGGGCGCACGGTTGGAGTCGTGTCCCAGGCAGGAACGTCTGCGGAGGATGCTACAAAGCTAGTCATGATCCATTCCCATTGGTACAAGTCAAGTCGAGTGGTGAATTCAGAGTTTGAGCGAGAGTAGTGGTCGCGCGTTGGCAGGGGAAATTAAGCGCCGAGCTGAGTGATGATTATGTCAACTAAATTTTGTGAAACTTTATTTCTCTTCGGTACTTGACGATCATGCCCGATGCGTTCTTTAGTTCTGGCAAGTCCAAGGCGCGGAAACGAAAGCGGGATGTGTCTTTGTCGAAACCGTCGACTTCAAAGCCTGCGACCAATGGCCGGGTGAAGCGCTCAAGGCGGGACGAGGAGTTGTCTGATTCAGATGCGGACGGGGCAGGCGGAATTGAGGATCTGGAGCTGAGGGCCGACGATATCGATCCTGGAGAGAGTGGGGATGAAGACGTTGGTGAGACCCCGGCTGAGAAGAGGTTAAGGTTAGCGAGGATGGTGTTGGATGATCGAAGAAAGGAACTTGGTGAGTATTTTCACAGCAATTTCTATTAATTTGGTGTTGACGACGTCTAGCACAGCTGGGGACGAGTTTGACGCTGCCGAGATAGACAAGGAGCTATTGGCGTCGAGGTTACGGCAGGATACTGTGGGTGTGACCTTGGGCTCTTATGTTGCTTGAATAACACTCGAAATTAGTTGCAACATTCTGGGAAGATATCCTTGTTCCTGGCCGAGAAGGTGAGTATATTTTGTGCGTTGTTTGAATTAGTTCTAAGTCATGTTCGGTTACTAGCTTAACACTACATCCCCGCCTACTCGCTTCACCCGCCGCCAACGACTTCCTATAACAGCCGCTGTAGCCTCTGACGATGCCACGCTCCTCTACACTGGATCGAAAGATGGCACCATCACTAAATTCTCACTCCAAACCGTCACCCACCTCAAAACCTACTCCAAAATCGTCGCCCCTGCGGCTGGGAGAAAGGGAAAGGGAAAAGGGAGGGTTGGGGCGGACGTCGAGGGACATGTAGACGAGGTGTTGGCCCTTGCTATTAGCTTTGATGGGCGATATTTGGCGAGTGGGGGACGAGACAGGAGGATTTTAGTTTGGGATGTCAAGGAGGATCGGTTGGTGAAAGTGTTTGAGGGGCACAAGGACGCGATTACGGTGTGTTCTTGCGTTTTGAAGCGTATCCGAGTCGATGGACTAATGTTTACACCTAGGCACTGACGTTCCGAAAAAATAGTCTACAACTCTACTCTGCCTCGCTCGACAGAACCATAAAACTACACGACCTCAGCGTAATGGGATACGTTGAAACGCTCTTTGGACACCAGGACGGGGTGGCGTCGCTAGACACGCTGTCGGGAGAGACGGCTGTGAGTGCTGGGCTGCGAGATCGGACGTTGAGATATTGGAAGATTGCGGATGAGACACAGTTGGTGTTTAGAGGTGGTGGGAGGAGCAAGCTGAGGGAAGTTCTAGAGGGCGGGATGGAGGAGGCGAGTGATGGAGAGGGGGAAGGCGATATAGGTATGGTGAATGGTCGGAAAGCAAAGGGCAAGGAGAAAGAAAAGGGCGGAAAGTCGTTCTTCGAGGGGAGCATTGACTGCGTGGCCATGCTAGACGAATCAACGTTTGTTAGTGGAGGAGACAGCGGGTGCGTTGTTACCTTTTCAATCCCCATTTCCATGTAAGCTGACGGTTGTTAGGTCAATATGCCTTTGGCTAATATCTAAAAAGAAACCGGTATTCACGCACCCTCTAGCACACGGCATGCATGAGCATGTTTCCGAGTCCGAGGGTACAATTGCGACCCCACGGTGGATTACAGCGTTGGGAGCTGTACGTTATGGGGACTTGTTCGCTTCGGGTACGCATACAGCGGCTAGGCCAGCATTTCACGACTGATGCCATCTCACTCGGCAGGCTCACATGACTCAACCATCCGGCTCTGGAAACTCGAAGAAAAGGCCCGCTCTTTTTCAGCCCTCGGCACTATATCAGTACCCGGCTTCATCAACTCACTCCAGTTAATCACACCACCTCGAGATTCCGCTCTAACACACGTGTGGGGTCGACCACAAGACCAGAATGTGGATGGTATTTCAGAGGGAGGGTCAGAGGCGAAAAACAAGTTCCCACCTGGTCGCGCGAGGGATGAGGTCCTGCTGATCGCAGGAGTGGGACAAGAGCCGAGGTTGGGGCGGTGGACACGGGTGCATGGAGCGGGAGAAAAGAACGCAGCGTTGGTTGTTGCGCTTCCTAGGGGTGATTTGATTGCTGGATCACGAGGTAATTAATGTCAATAGGCATTTACGTTGTGGGCTGTCAGATCTGTGATTGAAGATCGTTGTGGGCAAAAAATCGGCATTTATGTTATCAATCAGCCTCAGTTACCACCGCACGTGACTCTCCTGGCAGGTGCGTACCCCACACCTTCACCACCACCCTCCTTCTTGAACCTCACCCTCGAACCTTCCCAACACTTTGCTACGATGGTAAGAGAGCGCAAGAGAAAATTAAAGTAAACCTGACTCTGTGGCTAGTCTACTGCCTGCCGTCGTCGTCTGATCCGAGACTTCAAGAGGCTGTCCTCCGACCCGCCAGAGGGTATTTCTGGCGCACCATGCCCAGACAATATCATGCTCTGGAACGCAGTAATATTCGGCCCAGGTAAGCTTGTTCATTTTCTCGGCGGTTCATTCTGATTCGTCTTTCCACAGCTGAGACCCCCTTTGAGGACGGGACGTTCAAGCTTGCCCTTACGTTTGACGAGTCCTACCCCAACAAGCCGCCGATGGTGAAATTCTTATCTAAAATGTTTCACCCCAACGTGTACGCCAACGGCGAACTCTGTCTTGACATTTTGCAAAATAGGTTCGTTCGGCTCTAGCACCCGCCCTACCCAACTCACAATCCACTTTTACGTTCGCGCCGATAGGTGGTCACCAACCTACGATGTAGCGGCAATCCTAACATCTATCCAGAGCCTCCTGCACGACCCTAATCCCAACAGGTGCGTAACCCGCCCAGTCAGATTCGTGACTCAGCTGATGCACGTACAGCCCCGCCAACGCCGAGGCTGCAGCACTCTACCGTGAGAACATGAAAGAGTACGTCCGGCGCGTCAAGGCGACGGTCGAGGAGAGCTGGCTGGACCCAGGAGAGTCGGCATCGCCATAGGTGCCAGCCATGCGGTCGCTTGGGTTTGCCGAAAGACTTCTTCCTCGGCCCTCGCAAACATTCGGTTCCCTATCTTTACCCACATTCCGTTAATAGCTTTGTGCCTCTATGCTGCGCCACTCTCGTATCCTGTACATGCCCATTTCTTCCATGCGCCCGATGTCTGTCGTTTTGTGTGCTGTGCATTTCTGTTCATTCTGGATCGTGTAGAATCAGCATTTTGTTCTCGCTAAAAATTTGCCGCTGCGATGAGATCCGCACGCCGACCGGCGACGTTTGAAAAAAATGGCGAGTGTTTCGGGCGCTTGGCGGTGCGAGTGATCTTCGGAGCCAGAGGTTTGCGCCTGATTCCGACTATGACGAGGGTTCGCTCGGTCCTGACAACCACTACTGGATATATCAGTCTGGCTTTGCTTTCCAACCTCGATCATGACTTGCGCTGAAGCTACGATGAGCGTTCCTTGTGGGCCGTACAGTACTGCGGAACGTATCGACCCAGCGTCACTCGATGCGGTGTACGAGGTTGCGGCTGAGGAAACACCGTTGGGGGAAGCGGTTCGAGAGGCTATAGGGGTGATCGATAGAGGGCTTGACATTCATGGGTGAGCCGATGGTGGAGCGTGTGTGGGAACGGTGTACAGGTGTTGAATACGCTTGCCTAGTCTAGACAAACTGTCGATCAGCTTCAACGGTGGGAAAGACTGTGCGTATACTATAGTATTCTACCCGATTTTTGAGCTGATGGGTCTGGGATAGGCACTGTGCTATTGCACCTGCTTGTAGCTGTTCTGAGAAGACGGGTGTTGGAGGGCATTGGATACGGATCGAAATGTCCGGGGCAGGGCAAAGTCGTAGCAGATGGCTCAGTCATATCCCCTTCACACTCGGACACTACACTGTCCCCGCTCAGACTAATCACCACCCTTCCCGCCGCCACCGCCAAATCACTCCGCCCGCCCCCGATCCGATCGGTCTACGTCCTGTGTCCTTCCCCATTTATCGCAGTCGACGAGTTTGTCGAAGCTAGTACCAAAGCGTACAACTTGCAACTCGTTCGAGTCGATGGATCGATGAAGGTTGCGTTGCAGAGTTATTTGGATACGCCCGGGGGAGCTGGTGTTGAGGCTGTGTTGGTTGGGACGAGGAGGAACGATCCACATGGGGGTGAGTTGTTGTAGTGATGTTCTGGACGGCTAGGGTGCTCATTTGGGTGTAGCCAAGCTTGATTTTTTGCAGCATTGCGATCCTGGATGGCCCCAGCTCTTGCGTGTGCATCCGATTATTAATTGGACGTATGGGCAGGTCTGGGAATACCTAAGGCACCCCAAGTTGCAGGTCCCATATTGCCATTTGTACGATGAAGGGTAAGCTTGTCTGACCAACACCCTCGCACTGTACTAATTATAGTAACCAAGCTACACCTCTCTTGGTTCAACGTACAACACGTTCAAAAACCCTGCACTTCAGATTCTCAGGCCTGGACTTGCCCCGACGTGGCTACCGGCCTATGCACTCGAGGACGGCACGCTCGAACGCGCGGGGCGAGGGAATGGCACCGGTATCGAGAGACGTACAGCTGGCGACGTTCCAGTTGCAACCGCAGCACCAGATTGGGGCAACGGAATTGCAAAAGAGACAAACGGAGAGGGAGCGAGGTTAGGAACGTTGAACATGGGTTTGAAGGGGACTGGCGTGGCTACTTGAGCGATAGAGCTCGTGCATGAAAACGACGGCCTGCGGAGTCGTCGCAATAACCACCGGACTTTTGTAGACATTTCCAATTTAGTCCATGACGTCGCCTTGTGGCGCGTGGCGTGACTTGTTGCAAATACAGGATTTGTAAACCTGTTTCCCGCCACCATAAACAATACCCGACATGACAAACTGGCGTTTTAATCTTCGTTCAGGCCTCGATAGCGATGAGGACGACGTCAATGAAAATCCTGCTCAAGCTTCTTCAGAGAATACAGGTCCAGGTCCACGAAACCATGATACCAACGACGATCCGTCTAGCCACCGTGTTCTCGTTGGGACGGCAAACGAAGACTCGACTTCAAAAAAACTCCAAGAACTTTTCGGTACAGCTGAAGAAGAGAAAGTTTCCTATAAACCGAATCCTTGGAGTATCGCAAAGATAAACGCCAACGCTCGGGCTACGACGGAACGTCCCGCTATTCGTAAACCGACTTTCAAATCACCATGGCCCACGAAGCTGGTGAAACAAAGTACGCACGGCCAGGTTATTATACCCGGATTCACGAAACCGGGGCCGTTTACTTCGAAATCTCCGGCTTTGAGAAGCCCAAACGTGAGTGTCCCGCCACCGCGTTCCTAAGACCATCTCTCATGATTCTGTTCCACTGAATTTACGACATGGTGTAGGACTCCAGCGCTGGCCCGCGACGGCCAAATGCGTCAAGTCGCTCTTTACGTGATTCGATCTCTGCTGCCCTGCGTCGTGACCCCGATATCGCCCTCGCCACGGATAATCCTACTGCCAATAATCAGAATGTCGCTATTATACCAAAGAACCCGATACCCTCTGGCTCCTATAATCCTGAAACAAACATTTCTCTTCCATTATCCGGTAGGTGCTTTGGTACGTCGCGTTCGCGATCGACATTTGCACTGACCAGACGCAGGCCTCTACAACTTGGGCGATCCCTCACCCGAAACGCCGACCGTATACCAAAAATATAGTCAGTTTTCATTTTCTCAGTGCTATGAATTAGTTGTTACCCGAAATAACTCTTTTGTAGGCGCATACATTCCCGAACACGAGACAATTATCACTCAAAATTCGCCCACGGTCTTTCCTCAAGCGCAGAGCGCTGCTGCATACCCACCTGGTCTGTCCCCGTGGTTTTGCTCGCTGAGATATTTTAAAACGTATCCCGGATAGTTTTGGACGCGGACGCTTCCGAGAGTCACACTCCCGCCTTGACCTGGGGTCACCCTAGCAGCGATGGCTTGGTTTCACCGATCGAGGGCTACTACCCGCCAACCGACTTGCAAGTCACGTTGTCGGGAACTGGGCTGCGCTATGAACACGAAGGGTCACGTCACGATTATGCTGCCTTGCCTTCTCCGCTTATGGATCCACCTTCTCCCGAACTGAATCCCCAGCACCTACCAGGTACACTAGTCAGCCCCTGCTTCCAGGGCGAACTTGAACATAATTATGGCGATAACTATGCTTCGGGTCGTGTGAATGTAGCCTCTCCTACAATGCTGGAGTCGTCCCCTACGCTTCAGCTGATGGCTGAATATGCAGTTAAGCCGCCGCCACAGACGAATTATACCGCCAAATCTCGGGTATGAAACCATATTGCACGTAGACAATACACTCATATGTTTCTATTAGGCGAACGAGTATTCTCAGAACGCAAACACTCGTGGGGCATCGCCGACCTTTGCCTACGCGGCCCCGTCTCCAACTCGTGAAACATTTCTGCCCGGCGCTTCTCATACACCGACACCGGCACACAAACGTAACCGAGTGCGCGAATCAGACTTCAGCGACGAGGTCATAATCCCCGCAATCCGCCGCGAGCCTATCACGCCACTCCAACCGAGTCGCAAATACGCTACCAAGTCTGGCCCCTGGCTCGACCCAGACGAGGAGCCCGTTTGGTCTACCCTCCCCTCGCGCAGCAGAAAGACAAAGCAAGTCAAAACGCCCGTGGCCACTTCTCGGTTTCGGCTGCCTGGGACATTCCTGGGGAGTAGCAGTCCACTCGGAGAGCAAGAATCCAAGCGGCTCTATAAACCGCCCCCACGCAAGAGATCCCTGGAACAGAACGAAGACCGCGGGAGGTGGAAGGTTACGAGGATTGCGTGATGTGCTCGGGCTTCGGGCACGGGTTGTCACCGAGTACGGGTTGGGTTTGGATTCATGTGAGTTTTCGGGGATGTCCCGTCGGTGCCCAGTTATGCCCATAAAGGCTCAAGAGTGGTTCACATCCAGTTTGACACGCATATAGGCATATACAGCAAAATTTCGTGCTAAATGCAACCCTACGCTACATTTTGTACTCGCTGAACCAACAACTTTTTCAGAATTGGACTAGGGTTTACAAACATCGCTGACTGATTTGGTTGTCGGGAACGATTTCATTATCTGGGTTGACCGACCAAACTCCCAGCCCCGACCCCGAACCAGGTACAATCTCAGCCCCATAGCGTCCACTCCCTCCCCCCACCTAAGCAGAGGACAGTCGACCTGCCTTATATGCACGGGTGTGCCGGAGCCTGCGGAGGTGCACCAGGGTGTCTCGGCCGGAGTGAAGCGCCCAGGGGAGCCGCTCACGCCGATACACATACACACGGCACCGTGCATTCCCACGGTTGGCTCCTTCGGCGAACGGCCACTATCGTCGCCGCATGCGCATCGCTCACTCGCGCTCTTTTCCCACCCGCCCCCGTATCCTGTCGTGTAGCCGGATCTGGCCCACCGGTGGATTTCAGCTTTACGGTGCTGACTAAGCAAATTCACCTCCACCCACCACACCGAGTGGGATCTCGGTAGATGGTGGATGACGCAGCACTGAACTTCAAGCTATAAATACCCCTCTTTGCGTGTCGTCGTGCCCCAACACCCAACCAAAACCGACTCGTTCAACTGCAATGGCTCCCTCCAGGGGTGGACACTTGATTTTTAACGTCTCTACCCCCAGGAACAAGTATGTAAGTGTATGAGGGGCTAGAGAAGGCGGGCGATGCGATTTTGGATGTTCAAAAGGGAGATAATACCGCCAAGCCTGTTGTGAGGTCGCGGATGCGTGAGGACCTAAGGAGTAGTTTTAGTATTCGTTGCCGAATCAATTGCGGCTGAAACACATCTGGGTCGTGGGTATATAAGTGAGGATTCGAGTACGGGGTTCATCTGAGGTGCCAGTTCCCGAAAAACTGTGGTAGTCGGCACGGTCCGAAACGACGTCAAAACAGGTAGTGAGGATTCTCCAGCAAAGTAGTGCGCAGGAAGCCCCGAGATTCAACGGCAGTCGGGTCATCGCCCAATCGACCAACCGTCTAGCACACAATGAGCCAAAGTAATCGCCGACGATACGTGGAGACAATCGCCGAAACTCTCGACGACTTCGAGCATCATCGCAGGCCCATTACGAGCTGTGTCGCGGTCGCAGAACTCTAAAGACGAGTAGACGAGGCAGAGATGAAGGGTATGCCTCGATTAGGGATAGTGGCGAAACTCTAATAAACATGGTTGGCCCAAGCTGACAAAATCCAGAAGACCGGTGGCGGTGCTGTTCTCGCCGTCTTCAGCTGGGGCTTCTTTTGATGGCGGCGGGGTCCGACTGTTCTGGCAAGTAGCCCGAAAATGACATAAAATGCCTATTAAAAGTCGATCTCAATCTAATAACCTGACCCCATTACATCTGTGGGATTAATACTGTCTTGTCCGAGTGTAATTGCAGCAAAAATCGAGATGTGCCAGGTCACGTGATCTATGTGCCTCTGCTCGCTGGACACTTCCAGTGTCATCCCGCCGGGTACTGGGTCAAGTCCCATAGAAGCGTGCATATGGGCCTGTTGCGCATATTGACTCTTGTTCCAGCAATGCGGTGAGGGGGCTTTGTGAACGGTCGATGGATATAAGGAGGGGGAGTGGGTGCTCCATCTCACACCACCACACTCTCCTGTCGCCCTCCAACCACAGTCGGGTACTACTCTACAACATCCAACCATGAACATGTACGGCTCCTCTCTCGAATCTTTTGGCCATTTGCCTTTCGACATGAACTACGCGGCTGAAATGTCTGGCGACTTCTACGACAACATATTCCTTAACCAGGCTCAAATCAAGGAAGATGTTACTGCCCAAGTCAACGCTGAGATGCCCTGGCTGGAGGGCAACTGCTTCGATTACTTGGGGCTGCCTACAGCTCTACCCGGCTCTCTGTTGGCTGGCGTCGAGACCTGGGCCGGAGCAGCTGCACAGGCACCCCAGTATCTCCCTCAAGCTGTGCTTGAGTCTTGTGCCAACTTTGGCTTTGTTCAGCAGCTGGTCGTTCCTCAACAAGTCGTCACACCTCATCATCCCGAATTCTCACAGCACCCCTTCATCCTGCAACCGGTTGTTCTTCAGGACACCATGGCTCCCCAACAGCCCATCGCTTTCCAGCAGCACTTCGTTCCCGAGCAGTTTGCACCGCAGACAGTCACCTCTACCGCTCTCGCTGCACCATCCGCCGCAGCCGCTACGACTGTTCCTGCTACTCCGGTCGTTCCTGCTGCTCTTACCGCTCCTCAAGCCGCCGTTAGCTTCAAGCGCCTCTCCTCGACTGTCAGTGCTATTCATGTCTTTGAAGCCAACATCTTGTTTTACGAGGAGTCCCGCCCAAACGGGCTTCGCACTTGGAAGGAGGTTGCGCACGCCCTCGCCAACCAGGATCCAGCAGGCCTGGCAATGGAGTCAGACATTCACTTTGCGCCTACCTGGGAGGAGCCCATGATCTACATGAGCAAGCAGGACTTCCGAGCCTACTACTACAGGCAGCGCAAGATTATCATCCGTGACTATGGTGAGTTAGCTATTTATTTTGTATATGTCGGTGACTTAACCACGCATGACTCTTTCAGATGAAACTCCTCCCCCGCTCCTCGAGTGGATTCCCAAGTTCGCGTTCTGCGAAAAGGAGATGGCAGTGCAACAGAAATTTTTCACAGAGCGGGCTGTCGCGCAGATTTTGCTCAAGAAGTCGCTTAGGGGCTCTGGGTCCGGATCTAAAGTTGGACCTAAAGATAAGGGGAAGGGTAAAGCTCGTGTGACGCCTTACACCCGCCCTAGCTCCTCTCTCCGTCCAAGTCCTCTCGGCAGCAGCTAGAGTACAACGTCAAACCCCTCTCTTCACTCTGCTACTTATTCTCTATTATGTATTATCGACTCCAGCATCCACATCTGCTATCCCTCCTTCGCCCAATTATGCATTTATGAGATCCCCATTGTATTATCATTTGCTTTATGTCGATTTATACACGCTTTCTTTACCTATGCCTCTCTGTTGTTTCGATCCTTGTACTGAACCGATTCGTTCAATATACCTTGTTGTAGGCTTGTGAATTAATAAACATATTTCCTATTTTACCTCACGACTCACAAACTTGAAACGCAGGGCCGCCAGCTACAATGAGTGTGCACGGCGATAATTCGCCACTCACACGCTGTTCAGCCTTTACGAGTTTCAACCGCCGTTATTCATACAACCGCTTCAATTTCCGCAACCGCTTGACCTGGATAGCCGGTGGTGGCAGCCGGCACTTGGGGGCCTCGCTGGACACTGGATACAGTGCAGTTACCTACTAGGAGCTCCATCCATCACTCAATCATGGCTGACTTTCTTTCTCCGAAGCCTGTTGTATATGTATGCTCCCCGCCTTGGCACTTACCAAGTAAACACTACTAACGCACGCACCCCATGCCACGCCGGTCGGTGTGTACATATATACTATGTAGATATTCGCTCAGAGTGTCGCGACCAATTCACTTGCGCGACGTGCTTTAGTACGGCGAGCATGGCCAAATTTGCCCGGCAAACCGTCAAGCTGTAAGACAATACTTGCGGAGGCGACTACGAAGGAGAGTGTTTCCTCAGTAGGCTCCAGCTGGGGAAGGTTGTGGCATGGGATACGCGCGCATAGAGGGATGGATTTTGACCAACCCTGAACAAGCGCAAGGTAAGCAAGCCCTCGACCGTATCGTGGGAATTGTACCTGTGACATCCTGCACGAGAGCACCCTCTACTATTATAAGCCTTGGGTACACGTCAATACCCACGTCTCAGATAACCTAACTCCCGCAGTTCGTACTAGTACCGAATGCTCTGCCTCGTACCTTTTCGACACAATCGAGTAGACACTACCATAGAGTATTGATTTCCTCACGAGGTATGGACTGGGGAAATCTATTTGCAGTAAGTGTGTTTAGCGAATGCAAGTACCCCCAAGAGAGGTTGAGCGCTGGTTTGCAATTTTTTGTACGTGAGTCTATACTCTAGGCGGAACAATATTGGATACGCAAAAGGGGGCAGCGCGACCAAGCCTGTTTTGAAGTTATGGATGCGTGAAGAAACGAGTTGCGGTAAATATCGTTTTATAGTCGAATTAATGTTGTATCTAAAATACATTTGGATCGTGGGAGAATAAGGGGGGTTGTGGACCTGGATCCGCTCAACGACCGGTTCCCCGGGATTCGCATCCCGATAATGCACGGTTAATCTAGGCGATTTTGAAGCTGAGAGATCGCGGGCAGTCAGTACGGTGCAACAAGCAGGTAAAAAAATGGGAGGTATGTCAGAATAAACGATTGATCTCAAAGGTTTTTGGGGCGTTACTCCCTCCTCGACGAGCTGAGTTTATATATTTCCTCATGCAAAGCAGAAGTAGTATAGGGTAAAAGACCTCGGCTACTCACAACGAAAACTGGGCGAACCCGCGAAGTTATGGACCTATCGCCCAAGTCGGTCAGGAGGGTGAAGAAAAAGTTTCTTCATAAGCGCCCAGCGGCACTACTGTGTAGGTGTGGCTTTTGGGTCTTTGCAGGACCACCCGGAAGCAAAGCTTAGGATCCACAATTCTTGGTCAACGTCCGACCTTCGACACTTCAAGACAACGCAATGGCCTCTCGCCCCACCGTTAGCGTTCGCTCCGCCTCTGGCGGTGAGCACTGCAGACTAGACCCGTTACGTGCGTTCGGTCGCTGATTTAAATAATTCTAGAGGCGTCCGGCTCCCTCACGCTCCCGGCTGTCCTCACGGCACCGATCCGTTTGGATGTAGTTCAACAGGTTCATAGTACGGCCCAATCTACTATATCAAAAGAACCGTACTGAATCCCCGGTCCCGTAGAGAGCATCGCTAAAAACAAGCGCCAGGCCTACTCCGTTGCCGAGAACGCTGGCCACCAGACATCGGCCGAGTCGTGGGGTACTGGTCGCGCCGTTGCGCGTATCCCGCGTGTGGGTGGTGGAGGAACCCACCGCTCCGGTCAGGTGCGTCAATCCAGGTATTTGTCACCTAAGATGAACTCTGAGCACAACTCGGGATCAGGCCGCCTTTGGAAACATGTGCCGTGGCGGTCGTATGTTCGCCCCGACCAAGACCTGGCGCAAATGGCACGTCAAGGTCAACCAAAACCAGCGCCGCTTTGCCGTCGTCTCGGCCCTCGCGGCGTCTGCCCTCCCCTCGCTCGTCCTTGCGCGCGGTCACCGCATCGAGGGCATCGACGAGGTTCCGCTCGTTGTCTCGTCCGCCATCGAGAGCTACACCAAGACCAAGGAGGCTGTCACGCTCCTCAAATCGCTCCGTGCGTACGCCGACGTGACCAAGGTGTCCAACTCGCGCAAGCTTCGTGCGGGCAAGGGCAAGTTGCGGAACCGCCGTCATCGCCAGCGCCGTGGGCCGCTTGTGGTGTATGCGGAGGACAAGGGAATTTCGCGGGCGTTTAGGAATTTGCCGGGTGTGGAGCTTGCGAATGTGCGTCGGTTGAACTTGTTGCAGCTTGCGCCTGGTGGACATCTCGGACGGTTCGTGATCTGGACTGAGGGTGCCTTTGCGCTTTTGGATGAGGTATTTGGTACTTTCGAGACCGCGTCCGTCCACAAGAAGGATTACTAGTGGGTTCAAGTCTTTCATATAAATTCAGGTTTAAACTAACTACGTGCGTAGCCTCCCATCTGCCAAGATCACCAACCCAGATATCACTCGCATCATCAACTCTGACGAAGTGCAGTCTGTCGTCCGTCCGTCGCAGGGCAAGAAGCAGCGCCGCCCCTGGACGCAGCACAAGAACCCGCTCGTCAACAAGGGCGCACTCTTCAAGCTCAACCCGTACGCCAAGACTCTGCGTCGCCAAGAGCTGCGTAAGTCTTTCATTCGACCGCTCAAACCATTTTCTAACTGGTCCTTCCCACGTAGTCAAGCAGAACAAGAAGAAGGATCCCTCCGTCAAGCCCACCAAGCCGGGCAAGGCTGCTGGCGAGACCTTCATGACCACCCTCCTCGGTCCGTGAACGAGTTTTTGTTTGAAACTATGTTGCGTGTATGCGTTATGGGTGATATGCCATCTCCGTTTGACTTGATAATGTGTGTTTTCCGTTGTTATTATCTGGCCCGATGAGCGGATGACGTCAGCCTCGATCGATGCGTACCAAATCTGGGCGTTTGTCGGCTTGTCCTTGACTACGACTCTGCCTTGGCTGCATTTCTTCCATGGCTCAAACCATCGTTCCCATTATCAAACACCTCAATGGCGTTAGTATTGGTATCTGGCGCTTTGGCTCCAAGCTCACCAACAGAGAACGATGCTAGGATACCTCTTGGCTAATATCTTTTCCGGTTTCAATCCAAGATCGAGAGGATGGACTGTTCAACGTGCAACATCTCTAGTACACATCTAGCTCACCTACTCATGCATTTCTCCAGATTATTGTAGACCCCTGGCTTACGGGTCCTCAAACCGACTATTATTCCTGGTTCTCTCGCCAAAGTCATGTCATCAAAGCCTGCGTTGACCACATTTCAGAACTCAACACTAGGATCGACGCTGTTGTCTTGTCCCATGAATGGACAGATCATACCCACCGCGCTACGCTACTGGAGGTTTATCCGAGGGCTCCCGTTTACGCCACCAAGGTGAGCGCCTCCTTTCGATAGTCGAAAGCTTACCATAGATAATATGCAACCAGAACGCAGCAGACATCGTTCGCTCCTGGAACCACTTTTCCACAGTCCACACCATCCAAGACCTCAAACCTGGCGCACACTGGACCATCTCACATCTTCCCGACCTTCCCTTTTGCCTCAGCATCTCGCGCATATCGTCCACGTCGTTTGGGATCGTGCCGTATTACCACGTCGCGATATGTATGACATATGCCCCTCCAGAAATCGAAGAGAAATACATGGAGAAAGCGACAGCGAGTGCACTGTTGTATAGCCCGCATGGAATACATGTGCCTGCCTTGGATAGGCTCTCAGAATCGGGGCTTGAGGTCGTTGCGTTGATGCACGGACTGCACCAAGTTTGGATCCCGCCGGTAAGCATACATGTTTTCTACCTGAGTTCATTTTGGGTTGATATCCCCCCAGTTCCTCGGTGGGATGCTTAACCTCGGCGGACTAAACGCCATCAGAGCTGTTCGGGCAACAAAAGCGCGGTACTGGATTGGGACGCACGACGAGGTGAAAAAGGGGAGTGGGATCGTGAGCTATGTGCTTAGGCGAAGAGCTTGGACGGTTGAGGAAGCGTTGGAGGAAGAGGAGAAAATTAGTTGGGAGAAGGGCGGTGGTGTGGCCCCAGGCTTGAAGTCTGAATTGAAGCATTATGGACTAGAGAGTGGAGAGAGTCTGAGGTTGGAGTAGAGTCGTACGGTGACATTTATGGCTTAGGTTTTTGGATGTCGGAATTCTACTACTTATTGCTGGCGGTGCTTGTCGAGTGCCATGAGCGCACAGCGCCAATCATTTCAGATCATTCTTCACTTTCCTTCGTAAAGTTCCTTCGCGGCTGTGTTGTCAGATAAGGCAGTGATAAGAAAGAAACTAACTCTGTTAGGTGCAACATGCGTTCGGTTCCGAAGCGGCTGTCCCAAAATGCGGTGCTCATCGACAGCAGCGCTTGGCACCGACTTCCACCCGGAAACACCACGTCAATACTTTGGCGCCCGCCGCCCCGATTAGAGCTCGGTAGGGCACATGTATTCAAAACTTCTAGATTCTGGGGGTGCCCTTGCGCCGTGGAACTGGGTACATATAATAGCAAAAGGAGATGGATCAACTGGCACCTTTCCCCTCTGCTTCATTAGTTGGACGATGGATAGTGTTCGAAATTCTGAATATCTGTTCCCTCTAGCTGCGAGCCTCTCGCTCGCCGTTACCGCCTATTTGGTTTATTTGTGGCTACTACCCAAACCACTCCTCAATGTTCCGCACAACCCAGTCACCAGTATCTGGGGTGACATCTTAGATCTTGGTCATTTCATGGAAGGCGGCAAGAGAAACGTAGCTGATTATTTGACCAGTTTCGCCACCAAGTATGGTCCGCTCTCCCAAGTAAGTGACACGTTACGGTGAATTGAGGCGGGGTACTGAGGCGGGGCTCGAAGGTTATGATCGCAAGGGCTCGAATTGTACTCGTTGCTGACAGAATGGAGTATGAAAGGCTGCTCCTGAGGAGTAAGAGCACAGAACAGTCGAGGTGGACAAATGGCATGTGAGTAGACTGGCGAGTTACAGGCTGAATTTTACCTAAGGAAATATCGTATAGGTTTAGCGCCGTCATTCCGACCAGTCAGGTTTCTCTACCTACAAGTTGGTCTTCTCCTTTTCTGTACCGGGTCAAATGCTAAGTGAGCTCAACAGATGAAATGTGGAAACGCCATCGTCAGCTCACAGGGCCAAGCATGAGCCGGCGGTACCTCGAGCACATGTCTGCTCGTATCTCAGCTGGGGCGAATAATCTAGCTCGACTGTGGGCGCGCAAAGCAGAGTTGATTGGAGACAAGGCATTTGACGCAGATAACGATTTGAAATTGTCCATCATGGTTAGTGGTTTAGGATGGCACCTCAGTGATGGGTATTGATCCAAGTCCCTCTGGCGATTTCAGGATACGATATGTGAGTTTTATCTGCCTATATTTGCTTGAAGAGCGCTGAGCGGTGTATGCACCAGTGAGCATTACGATTGGCGATTCCCCCAGCTTCGTGGACGTTATACACGCCTCCCTTCCAAATTCTGCTTCGTCCCTATCCTCAGACGCAAATTCGGTCCAATTCCCTCGGCCAGACCCTCCCCCGCTACATAAAGCCTTACGAGCAATGATGGCGAGCCTCGAACGCATACAGTTTACCTCCCTTCCGCTGCCTATCGCGAAAATACTTACGTGGATGTCTCCTTCCTGGCGCAAGTCGTACGGAACGATCTCAGATTTCCTAAATAATAAAATTGGAGAGGCTCGGGCGCGAGAGGCTGCGTTAGCACAGGCAAAACATGGAGACGGGCTCGCGACGGATGCGGATTGTGTTGTGGACATGATTGCGCAACGTGAGGCGAGGGAAGAGGCGGAGACGTTTGATAGCGGCGAGCTGCTGGATGAACTGATGGCCTATGTGCTGTGAGTCGTATAACTATTTTGAGCTATTTTGATTCTGATGTCACGTTTTGGATGGAACCGCGTAGAGCTGGCCAGGACACTACAGCTGCGACGCTCTCGTGGCTATTCAAGTATCTTCCCCTTGATGCCGATATCCAGCAGCGGCTGCATGACGAATTATGCGCGGCTTTCGGCCCAGTTTCGGACGAGGAAGGGCCGCTGGACTTTAACATACTGAACGATTCGTCGAAGGTACCAGTACTGGAAGCGGTAGTTGCCGAGACTCAACGATGTGCTATGATAGTGCCGATCGTCGGGCGTGAACGTGAGTAATTACTGCTCGCCCCGGCTTAATTCTGCTAATATGTCATTCTGTACTGATAAAGTGGTTGCCGACGAAGTAATCCTGGGTCAACACATCCCAAAAGGTCTGTTTCAGATAATTATCTCGTTCTCATCTAGTCATCCATTCTGACTTGCATCAACTCTTTAACAGGCAACCAGTTGATGTTCCTACTCGGATATATGAATATGCAAGAGTCCGAATGGGGCCCGGACGCAAAAACCTGGCGCCCGTCTCGGTGGCTTCGAGACGACGGTTCGTTTGATAGTGCTGCGGGTCCGAGTTTTCCATTTGGGATCGGACAGCGTGCGTGCTTTGGACAACGACTTGCGGTGAGTCTAGTACGGCTGCTTGAAACGCGCGTTGAACCCCGGATTCGTGGGGGTAGATATTGCAATTGAAGGCATTTGTAGCGACCATGTCGAGAGCGTTCGTGTTCAAGCCGCTGCCTTCCGAGGTGGATAACTGGGATGTAGTACTGAAGATAACAAGGGAGCCGAAATCCTTCCATATCTCACTGGACAGGCGGCCGGTGGACTGAGGTATATGCTCGAATTTTGCGACATGCATCCTTGAAGTTACTGGGCAGACATTTCTAACCTATATTATTGTATATTCCGTGGGTTTGGTACCTTCATTTAATGACCAAGTATGAAGCAGCGCAGTAAATTAGTCCAAATATATGTAACTATAGTCCCCAAATCCCCGAATACGGAGTTGAAGAGGCATTGAAGGGAGAGAAGAAAAATAACCGGGAGAAGGCCAGTGGTGAGACGGTACGGTCTAAGTTCGGATTATGGACTTGGGTTCGATGTTTGCGTAAGGTGTAATACTCTTCTAGTAATGCACATCGTTGAGTGTGTTTTACTCTGCACTTGCAGTGTAAGTGCTGCGAAGATCTCGGCGCTTCGGGAGCGCCCACACAGCCTGATTGATAAGCGCCCGTGCGAAGCACAACCAAATCCCGGAGCCCGCCTTCGCTGTGGGCTTGGGTATATATTGAATGGAGATGAGGGTACCCGCCCTTGCTTACATTTGATTCTGCAATGAACACTGCTGAGAGCCCTAGCTACATTGTCCCCATAGCCGTGGCACTCTCGCTTGTTATTGTTGCTCGTTCTGCCTATGGACGGTTGTTACCCAGACCACTCCCCAATGTCCCGCACAACCCAGTCACGAGTATCTGGGGCGATTTGCCAGAGCTTGGACGCTACATGAAAGATGGCAAGAAAAATGTGGCAGATTATTTTGCAAGTCTATCCATCAAGCATGGACCGCTCTGCCAAGTAAGTGATCCCCGGTACACAGGGAGGAAAGGCTAAGGCAGAGGTTGGGAGGTTATGGCTGGGAGGACCGCGATTGTCATTATTGCTGACAAGGCGGAATACGGGAGACTGCTTCTGAAGAGCAAGAGCACAGAACAATCGAGGTGGACAAATGGCGTGTGAGTAAACTAATCAACGGGCAATTTACAAGGTTGAACCTAAGCATCGCATCATCACATAGATTTGGTACCGTCGTTCCGACCAGCCAAATTGCTCTACCAACAAGTAGGTCTCCTACGTCTTGAGTCGAACGCTAAATTGACATGCCTCGATCGCCACCAGATGACATGTGGAAACGCCACCGCCAGCTGACAGGACCGAGCATGAGTCGCCGGTACCTCGAGCGTATGTCTTCTCGTGTCTCAACCGGAGCGAACAACCTCGTCCGGCTGTGGACGCGCAGGGCAGGCCTAGTTGAAGACAGGGCATTCGACGCAGATAAGGATTTGAAGCTAGCCATCATGGTGGGTTTTAAATTACACCCCAAAGCGATTTGTAGTCACGCGTGTCCTCCTTTGGTGATTGCAGGATACTATAGGTGAGTATTACTGGCCTTTATTCTCCTATTGAACGCTGAGCCATGTATGCATTAGTGAGCATTACGATGGGCGATTCCCCCGGTTTCATAGATGTCGTATATGGCTCCCTTCCAACCTCTCCCGCGCCCCTCACTCCAGATGCAGGCTCGGCCCAGTTTACTCAAATTGACCTTCCGCCGCTACATAAATCCTTACGAGCGATGATGGAAAGCATCGAACACATACAGCACAATCCCTTCCCGTTCCCTATCGCAAGAATATTCACGTGGATGTCACCCTCGTGGCGCAAATCGTATAACACCATCTCGGAGTTTCTTAATAAACATATTAGAGAAGCCCGGGAGCGAGAGACCGAGATATCAAAGGCCAAGCAGGGAGATGGGCTAGCGACGGATGCGGATTGTGTCGTGGATATGATTGTGCAACGCGAGGCGAGGGAAGGAGCAGAGACATTTGATAAAGGCGAGCTGTTGGACGAGCTGATGACCTATGTGTTGTGAGTGATACTTCCTCGAAATAGTTGGGTCCTTGTCTATTCTGACGTTGCTTTTGGGATGTCACTGCGTAGAGCTGGCCAGGACACTACAGCTGCGACGCTCTTGTGGCTGTTCAAGTATCTTCCCCTTGACACCAAGATCCAGCAGCGACTGCACGACGAAGTGTACGCAGCGTTTGGTCCAGTGCTAGATGACAACAGTCCGCTCGACTTCAATATATTGAACGATTCATCGAGGGTACCTGTGCTAGAAGCTGTCATCGCCGAGACTCTGCGGTGCGCCATGATTGCGCCAATCGTTGGGCGTGACCGTGAGTATTATGGCTCGCTCTGATTGAACCCTACTGACTGGATTTTATCTATTTTCTATTAATACAGTGATAACTGATGAGGTAATCCTAGGTCGGCACATCCCAAAAGGTTTGTTTCAGGCTGTCTTCTGTTCGTCTAATCCTTGATTCTGGCTCACGCTTCAACATTTTATCAGGCACCGAGGTGATGTTCCCACTCGGGAACATGAGCACACAAGAATCGGACTGGGGCTCAGACGCAAAAATCTGGCGCCCAGCCAGGTGGTTGCGAGACGACGGGTCATTTGATAGTGCTGCAGGTCCGAGTTTTCCATTTGGAATCGGACAGCGTGCGTGCTTTGGACAACGGCTTGCGGTAAGTCCTGTATTGCTGCTTTATATATGCGCTGAGTCTGAATTCATGGGGGGGATAGATATTGCAACTGAAGACGTATGTGGCGACTTTGTCGAGAGCGTTTATGTTTAAGCCGTTGCCTTTTGATGTGGATAACTGGGATGCGATACTCAAGGTGACGAGGGAGCCGAAATCCTTCTATGTCTCGCTGGGCGGGTGGTCGACAGACTAAGGTACCTGCGCAAGTTCCACTGGATTCGCCTTGGGGGTACTAGAGAAATATTGAGCTGTGCGCGTTGTAGTTCTTGCTGGGCTTGATATTTTCATTCTCTTTGCGGTTCTTCTATCCGGTTTTGCTTTGGTTGTAAGGTTCTTATATTATCAATGAAGATCTTTAATGACCAACGATGGTGCGAACGCATATATCCACTGGTATCCATCATGAAGGCCTCCAAGTTGTGTGTGACGACTAGGGGTCGTGTAATAGTCGCAACCGCACGAATCAAACATCACTTCTCCGAAACAGAGGGAGAAGATCCCATCCCGCCCATTCAACAACGATGTCTGAGGACAGGGGTGTCATCCTCGCTAATTCCAAATATGCGACAAGCATCCCAGCCTCGTTACATTTTGGTAAGCCGCAATCTACCCTATTTTGTCCCGCGTTGATGCCAATTACATTATGACGGATGACCTTTGGCCGCGGGTGCGGTGGTTGGAATTCACTGGACAAACAATATTAATGATACATATTAAAGTCATTGATTGGCCAGCCGAAAGCGGGAGAGACAATCTACGTCTCGACTGGAGCTGGTCCCGTTGGGTCGTGAGTTTCTGGCTTCCCGCGGTTTGGCATGCAACTTACCGTTAAATGCAGGACTGTAGTCCAGCTCACAAAAGCAGCCGGGCTCAAAGTGATTGCCTCGGCCGGGTCCGACGACAAGGTCGAATACCTCAAGTCCATTGGCGTCGACGTCGCATTCAACTACAAAAAGGCCAGGATCTCAGACGTGTTCGCCAAGGAGGAACCTATCGATATTTACTGGAATAACATCGGAGGGGAGAGCCTCGAGGTGAGTGTGTTTCAGTTTCGTGTTGGGTAAGGCGGTCGTACTGAGACAATTGGCTGGATAGACTGCCATCGACGTGTGCAAGGATTTCGCTCGGATCGTCGTATGCGGTGCTATCTCTGCCTACAATGGGGGAACGCCATACGGCATCAAGGTTAGTTGAATCCGCATTACCTCGCTCCCTGCACTTACGCAGCTCTGTACCACAGAACGCCTCCCTAATCCTCACGAAACGGCTCACCATTCAAGGCTTCATCCAACATGAACTTAAGACTCAAGTTGGCAAGCCCCAAGTGTTCCACGAGAAGGTGACGCCGCTCGTCACTTCTGGTAAGCTCAAATGGAACGAGCAAGTGTACGAGGGACTGGAGAAGGTGGGCGATGCGATTTTGGACGTGCAAAAGGGTGATAATATCGCCAAGCCTGTCGTGAAGGTCGCAGACGCGCGATGAACCAAGTTGTAGTACTACTATTTGTAGCTGAATCAATTACGTTTTGAAATACATCTGGGTCGTAGATATATAAGTGGGCTTGAGTAAAGGGTTCGTTCGATGTACCAGTCCCAGGTCAAAAACAGGCGGCAATAGCTTTTCTGCGAAATGACGCGCGCGAAGCCCCGAAATGCGAAAGCAGTTGGGTCATGGACCGATCGACCAAACGCTAGGTGCACAATGAGGCAAAGTAATCGCCGACAACACGTAGAGACAATCGCCGAAACTCTCGACGACTTCGAGCATCATCGTAGGCCCGTTGCGAGCTGGGTTGTGGCCATAAAACTCTAAAAACAAGTAGACGAAAGGCAGGCTTCGATTAGGGATAGTGGCGAAACTCTGATAGACGTGGTGGCCCAATCCAGAAGACCGGTGGCGGTGCTGTTCTCCCGGATGTCCGGGGTCGATGACGTGATAGTAACTGTTCTGACAAGTAGTCCGAAAAATGATTTAAAATATGTTTGAAAGTCAATCTCAGTCTAATAACCTGACCCCATTGCACCTGTGGGATTAATACTGTCTTGTGCGAGCGTAATTGCAGCAAAAATCGAGATGTGCCAGGTCACGTGATCTGTGTGCCTCTGCTCGCTGGACACTTCCAGCGTCATCCCGCCGGATACTGGGCTAAGTCCCATAGAAGCTCGCGTATGGTCCTATTGCACGTATTGACTCTTGTTCCAGCAATGCGGCGAGGGGGCTTTGTGAACGGTCGGTAAATATATAAGGAGAGGGAGCGGGTGCTCCATCTCACACCACCACACTCTCCCGTCGCTCTCCAACCACAGCCGGGTACTACTTTACGATATCCAACCATGGACATGTACGGCTCCTCTCTCGAATCTTTTGGCCATTTGCCTTTCGACATAAACTACGCGGCTGAAACGACCGGTGACTACTACGCCATGTTCGCTGACCAGGCTCAGACTGAGGAAGAGGCTATCGGCCAGGCGAGCCATGAGATGCCCCAGCCGGAGGCCGACCCCTGCAGTTACTCGGGGCTACCTACGACTCTGCCGGCTGGCGTCGATACCTGGTCCGGAGCGGCTGCACAAGCACCCGAATATCTCGCCCAAGTCGCGGTTGAGTCCTATCCGAACTATGACTTCGTTCAGCAGCCCATCCCGGATCAGCAGCCGGCCGTTCCTCAGCAGCACATCGCACCTCATCATCCTGGATTCCCCGTCAATTACTCGGGGCTACCTGCGACATCGTCGGCTGGCGCCGAGACTTGGGCACAAGCACCCGGTTATCTCCTCCAAGCTGCAGTTGAGTCCTATCCGAACCATGGCTTCGTTCAGCAGCCTGCCCCGGATCAGCAGCTGGCCGTTCCTCAGCAGTACTTTGCACCTCATCAACCTGGATTCCCCGTCAATTACTCGGGGCTACCTATGACACTGTCAGCTGGCATCGAGACCTGGGCCGGAGCGGCTGCACAAGCACCACAATATCTCCCCCAAGCCGCGGTTGAGTCCTATCCGAACTATGGCTTCGTTCAGCAGCCCGCTCCGGATCAACAGCCGGCCGTTCCTCAGCAGTACTTCGTTCCCCCGTCCATCGTGCCTCAGCCCATCGTGCCGCATCAGCAGGCTGTTCATCAGCACAATATGGCTCCCCAGCAACCTATCGCTTTCCAGCAGCGCCTCGTTCCCGAGCAGTCTGCACCGCAGACAGTCACCGATACCGCTCCTGCTGC
>WSTK01000359.1:0-33177 GCA_019616945.1 Ceratobasidium sp. 414
CACGTGACTGACAGAGAAACTGTGCTTAATTTCAAATTGAATTCAGGCCGTGGAGAGACCTTGCTGGAGCAAGGTAATCATTACCCAATTCCGAGCTGTAGCCGGTATCTTTGACACTCGGCAGCTCTTACATGGAACTAATTTCGAGTCAAGCCATGTGGTGGCCTGACACACTAAAGTACTTCCAAATCTGGTCTTATGATGTTTCTTGGGCTTGGCTCTCAGCCCCCCAGCTGTTTTGACTGCTGAGGGCGGGCCGTGAAATCTGCCTGTACTTCCCCTTGAGACTAGCACCTGCCTATGTACATCCTCAAACAACCGCCTAGCTGTTCGTGTTTGGACTATGCAACCGCAGAGCTTGCCCCGCCCGGGGAACGTTCAGCTCCTGGTGGGCCGCAACGGCCCGTCAAATATCTCATATACTTTGGCTGGATCCTGTATAAAAGCAAACTGCGACTCTCCGATCTTACTATCCTCTCAAGTTATTCTGCATATTCTACTATGAAGAACATCCTAGCACCGCTCTCGGTCTCTCTGCACCTCTGGCCACTTTGGCTGCCATCCCGCTCTACGGTCAGTATGACTAGAGCACTGCCAGGCTTTTTCCTTGTTAATGTATAATTTGACAGGTCAATGCGGAGGGTTGAATTACAGTGGCGACACCACCTGCGTTGACGGTAAGTATACAGGTTCTCCTCTGCTGGGCGGTTGCTGAGGCTTTGTCGACGGATCACAGGCGCTTATTGCCAGTACCAAAACGAGTAAGATGGACTCCACGCTTCCAAGAACACTTTGTGCTGAAAAATCGACATTTAGCTTCTATTGGCAGTGTATTGCGGGAACTGCAACAACCTGTAAGGGTGTTATGGCCTTCTGATTACTCTGCCACTAACTGCCACAAAGCCGCTACGAGCACCAAGACCACTTCGACTTCTACCACCAAGTCATCCACCGTCACCAGTGCTACTACAACAAACCCAGCTACCACTAGTACTAGCGCAGGCAGCACGCCATCGTCGGGCACAGTCCCATGTATGTCCCATTTCGCGATGATAAATGACCTCGTTTCTGATCTAAATTATGCTGTGTGTTGGATATAGTGGACAAGATGTACGGCTACGCAACTCTGAATGGAGGGACTACTGGAGGTGCTGGTGGGTCGTCGACGACGGTCACGTCCCTATCGGCACTCCGAGCGGCCGTCAGCGGGGATTCTGCAAAGGTATGTCTACGTTACTGGAGGGCGAAAAATCCTTAACGGCCGCGCAGATTGTTAGAGTTAGCGGAATCATCCAAGGTGACGGAGAGGTTGTCGATGTTGGAAGCAACACGTCCATTTTGGGTGTTGGAAGCAATTCAGGTGTGTGCTGGCGTACCTGTTGAGTATCATTTCAGTACTAAATGCATACTTGTAGGTTTGACTGGTGGTGGATTCCGTGTTAAGAGCAAGACGAACGTCATCTTCCGTAACTTGAGACTGTCTTCGAGTCCCGCTCCCACCGATTTGATCGCTATTCAGTTGGCTACGAACAGTATGTTTATCATTCACACCTCGGCGGAGTTAACTATAGCTAATTACACAACTCATCGCTATAGTCTGGGTTGACCATAATGAATTCTATGTAAGCATCTTCGCTAAGTTAATCTTTCACCCAAACTGACACTGTTGCAGAGTGTATGCCGATTCGTTCGTAGTTGCCGTACCATTAACTCTGACACCACACCTATCACCAGGATCTTACGTCCGGCAAAGATTACTACGACGTAAGCGTTGCATGCGTCTTCATAACACTATCCTGACCTCCAAAAATTCCTTCCGGCCAGGGCTGCCTTGATATCACGCACGCAGGCGATTATGTGACTGTGTCTTGGAACTAGTGAGCATGCGAGTTTACGGCACTTTGCTTCTTGTTGCTTATCCGGTCTCCCCGAAGCTTCCACAACCACTGGAAGACCAGCCTCAGTAAGCCTTGAATTTTGAAACTTTCAGAACAAACATGAACCAGCCGTGCAGTCGGACATAGCGACTCGAACGGGTCTGAAGACACGGGTAAATTGCGCGTCACTTACCACCACAAGTGAGCCAGCTACTTTGTCCATTTGTAGGAGCACTACTTACAGGGCTCTTTAATGTTGTAGCTGGTTCCTCAATGGTAAGTTAGTTCCCGGCTTTTGATAGCATATTCTGACCGGTACCACCATACAGTTGGCTCTCGCCTCCCCTCGCTTCGGTTCGGCACAGGGCATGTATATAACCAACTGATGGATACCGTAAGTTTGATAACATAGCATAATAGTAGTCCCTAAAGCTTCTGTGGATAGGCTTCGGAGTCGGGTATCAACAGCCGAGTCGGCGCCCAGATGCTCATCGAGTACTGCCAATTCATCAACGTCGACAAGCCTGTCTTGACGTGAGGATAAATCTGGTTTAAACTCGGACAGGACAATAACTAACACATATCAATTATTAAGACTGATGAGGGCGGATACGCTGTTCTGCGAGGTGCGCCACTGGCGTCCAAATAATGCGCATGAGTTGACTCGACCGTTCACAGGTAATGATTATGGTGGAGCTACCCCCCAGACTAACCCGGGGACTCTAACCACTGTGCCATACAGCTATGTGTAAGTTTCAGTCTTTTATAGCCTCGGATGGCCGAGTCACTGATCCTGTCGTTATCTCGCAGCGTGGACACGTCGATCTCCTCAATGGCTGCGGCTGTCAAGGCTGGTGCCGGGGTTGGCAAGGTCTCGGTTTAGTCCAAGTACCCATTGACCCAAAAGAATACCTTTTTAAATCCTGTCCTAAGAATAGAATGCCATCTTTTGTGAACCGCACACGGGATATAAGGAGATATAACAGGGCGCTCTGTATTGAGCAAACAAATGGGCAACATATACGTACAAGACTGACAACAAGGGAGGGGAAAAGGGGGACATCCGATCCAACAAGCACAGGGCTAGAAAATAGGAGAGGAAAAGTAACAACCAGTACCAGAACAAGACATCGAGACTGAGCAAAGCCAAAAGCAGCAGAAGCGAGAGTAGATGTTTGATTAAGACACCCGACCACGCGACAGGTGTATCGGAAGAATATATGTACCGAAGGTATATGAAGGGGGCATAGAGAACGAAAGAGTATGATGAATAAAGATGTGCAACTAGTTGTACCAGCCATCGCCGTCACAAGTCATAGCAGTTGACGCGACGCTCTGAGCTGGTGAAGGTACTCGGGGTCGGTGGTGTTGGGCTTGGCGTGCGTGACTTGGGCGGGGAGTTTGTGGTGGGACGAGTGAACGGTTGTTGGCGTTGGCTGGCGCGTGTATCGAGGCCCAAGCAGACGCGAGAGGAGGGCTATCAGAGCCGTTGGGGAGGTCCAACATCTTGCCATTGGTCAGCCCGTTGGGTGCATGCAATGACCCTCCAAGGCCTTGTCCTTGGCGCGTTGGGGTATACACCGATGTGCTATGCGAGAGACGGGACAGTGAACGGGAAAATTCGATCGGGAGCCCAGTCACCACGCCGTTGCGTTGTGGCGCAGGTGCAATGGGGGTCCGGGGTCGAGTGGTTTCCGCAAGCTCAGCCTTGGCGGTATCGAGCTGGTGCTCGAGAGTGACGATCTGGTTCTGCATCGATTGTGCGCGTTGCTATGCGAGCCTGATTAATAACTGACAAAAGGTTTAGTAGGAACGGGCTCACCTCGTGCTGTTGCCCTGTCTCTATGAGATCCTTGACTCGGAGTTGAAGCTGCGCAGTCTGCTCTTGCATCTGGGACTGGGTCTCTTCGAGCTCCTCCACACGCGAGCGCTGAGTCTCCAGCTCGGTTTCAGCTACGGTCGCGCGACGTTCCCAATCGGCTGTTTGTTGCTGTGCCTGCGCGATTGTTTGCTTTGCGGTTTGTTGCCCACGCGTAAAGTCGGCGATGCGTCGCTCTTGCTCCTCGAAACGCTTTTTCAAATAGCTATGCTCGCCCATGACGATCCTGCTCTCATCCCGCGCCCGTTTGAGCTCAGCGACCTCTTCGGAATCCTCCCTCTCCATTTGCTGGACGAGACTCTCCACCCGGTCGGCAGTGCGGCGGAGGTCGTCCCAGTGCTTTTGTTGTGCCATGAGGTTATTACGCTGCCCTTCGAGCTGCGAAACAAGCTTCTTGGACGACTCGAGGTCCCTCGATGCATAAGTAACTTCAAGCTCGAGCGTGTTCACCTAAAAAATATGTTAGCTCAGTGGAAACGACAACAACTCAAAAGCTCACCTTCATATGCAACTCGTGGGTCTCCTGCATCTTCTCGTTATTGACCTTCTCCAGAGACAGGATACGGTCTTGGTTGACACGCAAAAGCGCCTCTGCCTTTTCCGCCCTGGCCATCGCTTCCGTCAAAGCACCCTGTACTGTGGTTTCCTTAGCCTTTAGTACGGCGAGTTCTGTGTCTCGAGCCACCGTCGATACCTCGCGTTCAGCTGCTGCAGCGCGCAAGCTTGCAAGTTCACGCTCTGCAGCCTGTAGACGCTCGTCCAAGATATCCCGCTCGCTCTGTGCCCGATCGTGGGCGGCGCGCGCGGTGCCAAGCTGAGTCTGAAGTTCGAGGTTTGCGGCGGCGACTTGCTGAACTTCGTCAAGTTGTCCGACAGTGCTAAGCTTTGTGGAAAACTCGACATGAGCCGCCTTTAGAGATTCGACAGCAGCTTGCAATGTTCCGGGGAGCGCAGAAAGCTCAGCTGATTGAGACTCTTGAGTCCGTACCACATCCAAGGTCTTGGCAAGCACACCCTGTTGTTGCTGAGATAGTTCGTCAAGTTTAGCCATGGCAGCCGTGAGCTCAGTGGGCCGTAAAGCGGGACCGAGTGCTTCCATGATCTTGCGCGAAATGGTCTCCGCATTATACGAACTGTCGCGAACAGCGAGACGCGAATCGAGCCGCTCAACAACCAAGTCTGCGACGTGCTCCTTGAGAACGTGAGGGTCGGTGGGCGCGGGGATGGACGACTGGAGGGCTTGGGCGGTCTGCGAAGCGAGGTTGCCGATATCGATGCGTGGGGGTTGGATGTTGTTTAGAGATGGCGCAAGGTGTTGCACAATAAGCATCGCTGTTTCGCGCTTGTCAGAGGCGAGATCGATAAGTTGGGAAATATGTGGCTTGACGGCTTGAGTGAGCTGGACAGTCAACGCATCGGTGTCAATCGGGGCAGCGCGAGCAGCTTCCAAGTGAGGAACAAGGGTCGATATCAGCTGCTCGAGCAGACCTTGGTGTCCCACAGCTCCCTGTAGACGAATGCTCTCCTCCAAAGCAACTAGCTGCGAAGCCATCTTAGCAAGAGGATCCAACACGCTAGACGTGAGGCGGGCATGAGATTCCTCAGCTAAATGCGAAACATCCAAGGAGGCCGGGTTTTGAGCCGCAGAGATTAGATCCATTCGCTCCATGACCACAGCAAGCTCACGCTGGAGCATTGAGCGCGTGCTCAGCTGACCAGATTCAATGGTACTACGAATGAGTTCGAGATCGAGCTCCGAGGGCCCGCCGAGCGACTCCGAGTCACGGAGACCAAGGTCCACAGACTGTGACCTCGAAGAGGTACCTCCCCGAGCGCTAGCGATTGCCGTCAGCTCCTCCCGCAGGGCACCCATTCTCGAATCCAGGGCTTGCTCCACCACTCCCCGGAGCTCGTTGACATTCTTTGTCCCTACCTCAGAATCGGTCGACGGGGTAATGCTGGTGAACAGGCGTTTGGCAGGAGATGGGGAAGCACGGCGAGGAGGGACACCAAGCTTCAAGAATCCGGGAATAGGGGACTTCGACAACGGCTTCCGGGCAGACGACTGTACAGGGCCAAAGACATCGATCGTGGGTCTCGGCGGCGTGACGTTCTGGTTTTGGACCACAAGAACGGGTTTCGATACCTTGCGCGACAAGGAGATAGAAGGCACATTCACGTCATCGAGAGATGGGTGACCCGAGTGTCCCTCAAACGCCTCGCGAGAGCTGAGCCTCGAGCGAACAGCTGGGCGGGTCGGCCCGTCGCTTTGGACCAACGATTTGAATACGGACGCTGGAACTGTATTGCCTGAAGCGGGCTGTGCAAACTCAGGGAGAGTGTTTCGTTTAGTCTGAGGCGCAAAGATGGTGAGAGGAGTCTTTGTAATGGGGGCGCTGGCCGCGGGTTGAGGCAGATCGGCGGACAAGGTTCGAGGTACAAAGGAGGGAGCGGAGCCGTTGAACGAGAAAGGCTTGGCATCTGGGTTGAGGCTGGGCTTGGATGCAATCTTTTCCGCAGCTGGAGAAACGATGGAGTTGGGGTAACGCCAAGTAGAGATATTGTCACGGCCAGGAGTTTCCTTTTGGATGGTCTCGACGGGCGAATCGAGCTCCGTATCTGCAAGTCCAAATCCGTCGGACACTCTACGCTGTCGCTTTTCACGTCCTTGGGTCGCACGAGCGGGCGACTGGAGAGGTGGCTCAGGCAATGGGCGAGAGCTGCTCGAGTCCCCAGATCCAAACGCCAAAGTTGGTACGCCAGGCGGCAACTTGAATGTAAACGAACTATTCCCGAAAACCCCTCCGCTAGGCTTGAATTCCATCGCTCCGGCGTTGAGCTTGGTTCCAATTGAGGCTTGTCGCGAGTGAGCGCCCGCAGGAGGGGCGATAGGGCCAAACTCAGAAGGAGATCCAACACTGCCGCGTACGGGCTGCGAAATAGGGATGGACGACGTCGAGCTTCCGCGAATAGACCCGAACACAAATGGCTTGGCGAGAGGATTCAACGACTCCCTCGCGAATCCACTCTGGGCGGCATAGCTAGGACCACGACTGTGCGACTGATCCTCGACGTGTCGTAGTTCGGCGCTGCCAGACAAGGAGAACACATGGTTTGCCGATGCCTGGCGGGAATGCGTGGTAGACTGAGGGAGCGGAGGTAGCGGCCGGAATGGTCGAGGGCTTAGGCCGCCAGACTGATGTTGTTCGACCAACTGTGAGTGAGTGTTGTCGAGATGAGTCCGAGAGTGTTGGTATTCCTCCTCGCTGGGGTTCGATACGATGTCCTCCGACTGCGCCCGTTCCATGGGTGAGGGGCCGTAAGACTCCGCTGCAGCGTGCGGCGGGTGGGGAAAATCGGGGATCCGACGGGGCAGACCAGCGGCGGCTTGCGCGCGGGTCAGCTTGCGGATTCGCCGCTCTTGACGAGCCCGATCTTCGTCCGAGGGATTCGACCATTCCCCAGTGCTCTAACAACAGAGTCAGAAGTCGTTTTCTAAATATTGGCGAGTCACTGACCTCTGTATCAGAACCGGTCCACTCGGCCGCAGCATCAGGGCCAGCTTCATACTGCCCAGATTCCGACTGCGCAACGTCATTACTCTGTGCATCCCACGTGTCCACCGCCGATCGCGCTTGCGGCTCGTCATACTCGGACTCTCCCTCTGGCAAATCCTCCTCCCGAGCAATCCTATTCACAGGGGGTTCTTCAGACATCGTCCGCCGACCAAGAGACCTCAACGAGGCATGCGACAGGTGACGCGAGTGGTGTCTGCTGTGAGCTGCGGCAGTCATCGAATCGTCTCCTTCGTCATCTGCGTCTTCTTCGCCAGCCTCTTGCTCCGGATTCGTAGGCGCAGCAGGCTTGAACGGCAGCCCAAAGGCTTGTGTGAAGTCCCCGTCAAGATCGCGTAGACTCCGTCGCTCAGGTTCGATCAGCTCCGCTTCAGAGGTCGTTTGAGTGTCTTCGTCCGCCTCGTCTTCTTCTTGGCCCTCGTCTTCCTCTTCCGTAACGTCGAGCCCAAATCCACGGGCAAAATCAGGCCGTGAGAGTGCGGTGGCACGTATAGGCACAACTCCCTGAGGTGCGTGGATAGCCGGCGCGGAGCTTTCGCTATCCGAGGCGATAGATATGGACGTTGAAAGATTAGGTGATCGTTGGGTAGTAAGATCCAAGGCCCCGTTGAGCTGCGGACTAAACCCGAATTGTGATGGCGGTTGGATCGCAAGAGACTGGGTATATCCGTGATGTGGTAATCGGGGCGCGGGGAAGAACGGGCTATTAGGTCCAGGAGACGATGTCAACGAAGGCGACTGAGACGCCTGGAGTTTGTTGAGTTTTGAGAACAAGAGGGTCGGGTCGGCCGGAGTGGAAATCTAGCAAATAAATGCAGTATAAGCACGTTGATCAACTCCGGAATTTTTATCAATGACAAGGCTTAGCGTGAACGTGCCCGTAGCATGTTGGCGCACGTGGCTTTGCATGATAATAGGCTTAGCGTGACTTACTGAGAATGAACGGCCATGCGGCTGACCAGGCAAATACGAAGCGCCACTTCCGCGCTCAACACCCAACTTTGCCAACTTCTCCTCAATGATCGCCTGTCGCATCTCATCCCATGCTTTCTGCAAATACCAAACATGTTCGGTTAATTAAGCTCAAAATCAACAATTATGCACGCATACCTTGCCAGGCAGGAACACCTCGATCGAACCGGGTAGATCACCCCGTGTGACGTGGTCCGGATGCGGCTCAGCAGTTGTCGTGTCGAGCCCGCTATCGATCAAAAGTTGTGGAGGCAGTTCAGAAGCTGGGATCGGACTACGGGACCATAAAGATTTTGTTCGGCCGCTGGATTCGCCACCATGTTCCTCCGTTGGGGCCTCCGACTCCAATGGGAGCTTGACGGTAGACTTTTTCTTCTTCACTTCCGGCAGACTAGGCGCGGCCTCCCCAGCAGGGGTCGCGGGAGGCAAAGGACTCGTTTTCCGATTGGGACCACCCAACACGGCTTTGGGTGGACCTCCAATGCTAATAGTGCGTTTCGACCTCGGCATAAACGGCGGAAGACCGAGCCCACCGGGTTGCGGTGGCCCTTGAGGGTGTTGGCCGGCAGCCATCATGGCCGCATACTGCTGCTGCTGCTGCTGAAACGACCCCCCACCAGGCGTCATAGGGATTCCCAGTCCACCGAGGTGCGCGATACTCGCATGCTGACGGTGCATTCCATGCGGTGGACGATTTTGTTGCTGTTGAGCGAGGAACGTGTTTTGGTGGGGCCCGGGAGTGTTCAAAAGAAAAGCGGTCTGAGGACCGTGCGGAAAGTTGTTGGCCATAAACGAGGCTTGTCCGATTTGTGCGGTGTTGGGCCCCGGTGTGAAAAGTGCCTGTTCGCTATAGTAGCCAGGGGCTACAGATATAGACTGAGGGATATTAAGTCGACTTAGGTGATGACGATGCCCCATGGGCCCTGGATGGGAGCCATGATGAGGAAGTGGAGGGCGCGCAGCCATGGTCAAGGAATGGCAACGGTTATCTTGAGAGCCAACGACATGAGCAAACGCGACGCAAAGCAAATAGCTCTGCACCCACCTCAGAATATGGTCAAGAAGAAAGGTGCCCCAGGAAAAGATGGATGTGTCCTACCACACGAAAAGACTAAACCTGGCGACGGCGCGAAAAGTCTCAGCGCGCAAGTCGCGTAGAGCGTGCAAGCAAGACGAACCTTTTGTGCAAGAACGCACTGTTCGCCACGAGACGTCGCCGGCTACGTGCGCAGAGCAAACAAGGTCGGCCGACACGACGACGAGAGACCGGAGGAACTCGAGTGCGAGTGGTTGCGGGAACCCCACGATTTCAAGTGCAACGGATGCAAATACAATGAATTTCAAATTGTACAAACACCTCCACACCGTGCACCCCCTGTGAACAGTTGGAGAACCCAGATTTTCGACGGCTTGCTTGTCACAGATTTCCTATCTTAGCCCCGATGCCAGTCGAACATCGAGCAGCGCTTGTTCTTTCCACATCTTGTGCACCCGCCCTACCTGCGCCACATTGTGCAGGGATGAACATCATGATTTACCCAGAAAGTCAATATGAGCGCTCACCAACTCGGGGAACCCAGGTTCTCTGATAACCTCCGCCACCATTTGCTGGAGCTCATTAAACGATAATTTGTAGAGATCCGAGTCACCCTCGTGCAACGCTGAAAGCACAGAACCGGCCCCAGTCTGGCGCGCAGGCCGGTCCCCGGCGACAAAAGTAATATCATCAACATCGCCTTGGCCTTGCTGCAGCACCGGCATAGCTGTGTGCCCGCTTGACCCCGCCGTGTTTCCTCCGGTTAGAACATCAGCTGGCGCTTGCACAGGTTGAGACGATAGTGGACTTTGGGCCGAGCTAGGAAGCGAAGAACGCAGATTGCCGTCGCTTGTGGCCGGCACATGCCTCCGCGCCGCCGACGGGATGTTGTCCACATCCATTCGGCCATCGGATGGGCCTCCCGTTGGATTATCCGTTGCCTCGATTGTTTGGTCACCCGCGAAGGAAGTAAGAACGAGTGGACGGTGACTGGGTGCGACGTAAAGGGAGGTTTGTGAGGATGGAAAGTCGCCAACTGGTGAGCTCGAACGATCGCCCAACGACGAGGAGCTCAGTGGGTCGGTAAACATTGCGCTTTTTCGGTACGCTACGTTGGAAGCGGAGGGGTTTGGGGGCTGTGAGAACGTGAGTTGACCCCTGGAAGCGACCGGACGCTGCGTTTGACTAATTGGAACTTGTCGCTGCGACACAGATGGAATCGCCGGGCTAGAGGAACGGATAGAGGTCGCTTGAGTAGCAGCAGGTTGTTGGCTTCGAGATTTATCGCAAGGGCAGATGAGCTGAATTGACTGAATGAAACCTGAAGCCTCCACCTCTGAGTTGAAGGTCATCTGAAATCGCCGGTACGTCTTTTCCCATCGTTCATTCAGCTTGTTTTCTTCTCACAATTGCAACAACTGACCTGAACAGATGTGCTGCTTTGTACCTGGGGATGCAGGTACCTGAACGCCACAGTGCTATTCTTGTAAACCGCTTTCAGCGGCAACTCTCGACCATGATACCGAACCTCGGAAAAAGACGAAAGGTCGAGTTTTTCCTGGTAGGAGGGAGTCAACGACAATGTATGCGCATGATACAAGTTCCACTTACGAGAACAACCTCTTGAACGGTGTTCTGTGACGTGTGTTGGGTTTCCAGCGGTTCGTCTGAAAGGTACGATATTTTCATCACATATCTGGCCAGGGACTGTCCTCCTAACCCGGCACCAGTAGGGTTTCGCGTCGTGGTGACATCGAGCGTCAGTCGGAGTTGTTCTCCAGTATGGTGTTTCCTGCACGATTGAAAGTGAGCATTTCTTCGTTTATAGACACTCCCAACATCGAAAATGAAGTTCACCATTGTATCTCGCCAGTTCCGACTTGCGCAGGAAGTGACGCTTTCGAGGACGAATACTTGATTATCTGATGCACAGTAGTAGATGTCGTTGTTTGTGCCATACTTCTAATTCAGTAAGTGATTTCACGTTCAGCGCGCTGGTGGAGGTGGTGGGGCAAAGTTCAAGTGGCGCACTATCGGTCATAAGCTATATAAACGCCGACCAAATTTTGGTTATGGAAATTGCAAATGCATGATCAAGCGCGCCGCATTCTGCCTCGATAGTCTCGGGCTTGACACTCATCTCAGCACTCTGTCCATCATGTCGCTCGCTGAAGTTGCTATCTCCTCAGACCTGCTTCGCAAAAAGAAATCTAAAAAGTCCAAGGCACAATCTCTGGCTACTGGGGACAGCGAGATGGCTGATGTCGAGTCTGCTGAGGCTGCGAGCAAGGAGGACAAGAAGAAGAGGAAGAGATCAAAGGGGACCGATGGAGATACTGTGTCTGGCTTGGACAAGGCGGAACGAAAACGGCGCAAGGAGGAAAAGGTTGCTGCTGCCACATCTGAGGATGCGAACGTTACGCCAGGAGAAGTCAGCGTGCCTCCAACACCAGAGGAAGAGCTGGTACCAGAGTCCAAAGAGGAGCGACGAAGGAGAAAGAAAGAGAAGCGTGCACAACGTGAGGCTCTCGCTCAGCCTGAATCCAGCGCTCTACCTGCTACTCTGCCGACCCCTCCGACGACTGGCTCGTCTACACCTTCCCCTTCCGAAGTCTCCGCATACTTGGCCAAGAACAGCATTTCCATCCACGCTCCCAACGGAGAAGTTGTGCCCATCTTGAAGTTCTCGCAGTTGGCTTCGTACGGAGTTGATGAACAGTTAATACGAACAACGGACAAGTTCCAGGAGCCGTCGCTGATTCAGGCATGTTCGTGGCCTGCTTCGCTCAGGGGAAATGACGTGGTTGGGATAGCGGAAACTGGGAGGTGCGTAACATTTATTATATGCTCAGTGGACCTCGCTCACGATATTACAGTGGGAAGACCCTTGCGTTTGGTCTTCCTGCTTTGCAACACATCCTCACATCCTCACTCCCACGTACACCGGACGAGAAGCCCTCGAAGAAATCGAAGAAATCGAAGAAACAGTCCGGCACAACCGAAGTTACCGTTCTGGTTGTCGCCCCAACTCGCGAACTTGCGATACAGACGCAACAAACGCTACAAGAACTTGGAAGTCCGTTTGGGATTGGGAGCGTTTGTTTGTATGGTGGTGAACCGAAAGATGGCCAACGAAAGACGCTGCTGTCTCAGAATGGGGATGGGAAGACGACCCGAATCGTGGTTGGGACGCCTGGCCGGTTGAAAGACTTTGTTGAGGAGGGGGTATGCGATCTTAGCAAGTGAGTAACTTTCCTATCCTATTTATTGAGTTTTATCCTGATTATAATACGAAGGGTGACCTACCTCGTGCTGGACGAGGCTGACCGTATGCTGGATAAAGGGTTTGAAAACGACATCCGATTCATTATAGAAAAGACAGCACCTATGGATAAACGCCAAACATTGATGTGTACGTGCGGGCAAACGTTTGTCACACAATGCGCTGAACAACAGGTGAAATAGTTAGCGCAACCTGGCCAGAGTCGGTTCGAAGATTGGCAGGCACATTTCAACGGGACCCCGTGCGTGTAACAGTAGGAAAGGACGAACTTCAGGCCAATAGCCGCGTTGAACAAGGTCGGGATCTCAAACTCGTATATTGGTCCCGGTGTTCTAATATGCCAGGTTTGTAGTTGTAGAAGTCTTCGATGACGTTCGCGAAAAGGACCGCCGGCTCGTCCAGCGCCTCAAGGAACTGGGTCACACACCCAATGCTAATAGCCCCGACCGGGTCCTCATTTTCGCGCTGTACAAGAAGGAATGCGATCGGGTTACTCAGACTCTGGCCGCACGTGGGTTCCATGCGATTGCTATTCATGGTGACCTTGGACAGGCCCAGCGTATGAAGGCGCTCGAGGATTTCAAAACGGCACGGACTACATTGTTGGTTGCGACCGATGTTGCGGCGCGTGGATTGGACATACCAGAAGTCAAGGCAGTGGTGAATTATACGTTCCCGTTGACGGTCGAGGAGTATGTCCACAGGATTGGGCGAACCGGTACGTTAGCCCCAAGTCCCCCGTAGACATTCACCGCTGATTTGCATCACTCACAGGACGCGGTGGAAGGAGCGGCAAGAGTATTACCTTCTTCACTGGCGCCGATCACGAGCGCGCTCTCGCGGGCGAGTTTGCGCGGGTGTTGAAAGACAATGGTTTCGATGCTGAGCCGTTGAAAAAGGTAGATAATTCCCTTGGATTATTGAAACCCCTCTCACTGCAATCCTAGTTCCCCATGACCATCAAGAAAAAAACGCACGGATCCTATGGTGCCTTTTTCAGAGACGATATTCCCGCGGACGCCGTACCCAAAAAGATCAAGTTTTGAGTTTGCACATGTACTGGACCTACAATGACTTGTATCTTGATTAGCAGATCCCTTTCAATTGATAGAAAGCATATAACCTTGCATACCACCTGTCAAGCGACGCATATTGTTTGCTGCTGTCACGATTGACGATGGTTTCCCTAACCGACGCTCGCCTGTGCGCCATGACTGTCTTTTGATCATCGACGGTTTTATGCTGGAACGACTATGATCCTTCAGTCACATGGCTCACATTTAAATCGGCTTCCCAAACTTGATCTAATAGTTGGACTTGGTGTGAGTCTAAAAGGAATGCTTGGGTTGTCGAGCCACTTTCGATCGACGCTCACTTACCAACTCGCCCCGGAAACCGTTCGTCATAGGCACAGTTGTGCGAAACCCGGAACAGCTCTTATGGTGCTTTGCATTCGATGTGGAACCTTACCCCCCCTCCAGTAATAGACCATCGGACACTAACGTCAACTAGCCACCATGCTCGCAGCTCCGACGTCCGATACGGATAGGACTTGCGACATTCACGAGCTTGGGGTTTTCGTTCTGTCGCTTCCGCACACGTTTACTCTTTCAGAGCACTTGGCGGACGCCCTCTACAAAAGCACTCCTTGAAAATGCCAGCTACGAGTCTTTCATCCGCTGTCGCTCCCAACAACTGCATCCATCCACCTTTCAGCCTATTTCCTTGTTCACAAGGGTCTACAGATCGCCAACCACGAAGCAACCGCGTTCTATTTTTGTCCATAGCTCTCGGCGACAAGTCCCTGCTGCTTTGAGCACGGTACCCGAAGGCATTGGCGCATCTGCCTCAACAGTGAGTAAGCCCGTACAAGCCTCCTATCTTTAGCTTATTAAACGGTCAGCTGGCTGCTACTGGTGCGGTCTTGGCCATCCAGCCACACCCTGTGTTTGATCACATCTCTCGGTCTTAACTACTTAGGTGCGTTCGCTTGCTGAGGAGTCCCCCTCTCACCTTCCAGCCCCAGGTCACTAACGCAAATTCAAGCCTCCTTTATCACCAACTGCTCGAGCTCCAACGCATCGCTAGTAGTCGAAATATTATTACCCACTGACAGGCTCCCCGAAGAAGCCAGGTGATACCATTTCCGCGTTTTTTTTTTGACAACTCGATAGCAAGGGCAAAGTCATTTACATGGAGTTCTTGAGCACCGAGTCCGCGCCGGTCAATGCAGCAATGTGACGATCCCCAAGGACCCGGTGGGCGCAATCTACGCGTTCGTAATGACTGATGGCATGGCTGGGGCGGCGGGAATACGGCTGCAGGTTCTGGTATTTTGGTGTTAGCTCCGTTCGACAACGGGCTGAACGTTTGGGCCTTCTGATGGTTGTCTCTCAGTCCCATTCTACAATCGTTGCAAGTCAATAAACTGGTTTAAGTTCCTTTGAATTACTAATTGAGTTACACAAATGACCGGACAAACATTGTCAAATACTTTGACTTCGAATATTCGGCTGAATCTATGGGCTGTTTTGTCTTGGTTCACACCGCTGGCACCGGTTTTACCTGTAGACGGGCATTTAATGCAGTTTACTCCAGACGAACAAACGATACAACAAAGAGCACGCACCATCGACCACTAATCCGGCAATTCGCAGTATTTCTGTCAGGTCTTCAAGGGCAGCTTAACTATTAAGGTAAGCACGCTTCTCGTGAAGCTGAAACAGAAGTTATAGTGAGCTTCAAGTTGCGTCTCCGGACGCGCATTAAGGCTGTGCATTGGGCGGGAAATATTGAACCATGTAGTGGTTTGTATGTGTTCCCACACTCCGACACGTGATTCCTTCTGTGCCTTGCGTACCTCCATCCATTTGCCAACGACCTCGACTTTGTCAGTTGCCACTCGCGCAAGTACATTCCAGGCCAAAAATCGTTGGCCGATTAGACCTATGAAGTCGACATACCACGATATTTATGGGATTGTCCATGGCTGTATACTCGAGATGGTTCAAGCATTGCCACGACGGGATCGACCCTCAGCCAAGGCTAATCGAACGCTAGCCCAGAGCATAGCGTGGGTAGCACTAGACATCAGGCAAGTCTATAGGTCTATGGAGCGTTGCTATCCCCCACAGTAATCCGGGGCACCGCACTCACTATAGAACGGCTTGCCTCGTCGACTTCTGTCGAATTCCAGCTCCACAACACACGCTGCCCGAGCTAATCGGAAATCTCAGAAAAGTGATGATATGGCACACCCATTTCAAGAGGTTTCCACTGATTGATCCATCCCTTTTGGAGTAGAGATGCACAGCCTGTGCTCCTATCTTCGCATTGGTTGATCCGGTGACCGAGGATACGTTCTTTGTGAACTCGCGGCTTTTGGCTCGAAGGTTGAATGAGGAGAGCTCCGGCGATGACGATCCACTGTCTCCGACTGTGCGCTCGGTACCGGAAAGTACGACGTTGATCCTGCTCGACGATCCACCAACAGAGGTACGGTCCTTACCCGAATCACTCTACTCTCTGCTGGTGTACTTGCGTGAAACCCTGTCATTGTCGCCTACAGAATCACCTCATGTGTCTATGTCTGGTCTGCCGAAAGTCGTCTTGCTGCCGATCGTCAATTCTGGCCCACACGTGCAAGTACCTCTGGCGGGGATCCTCCTAGACTACCCGGTCGCATACGTGCCCCCTTTTCAGCCCGCATCACACGACAATCATCCTTACCTCAGTGGACACGCCCTGGACGTATTCGATATTGGCCTGCGGTCCTCCCAAACTGGTGACTCGTATGTAAAATCCGCTCCCGCCGTGACCCGACTCAAATCTAATCACTGCATTTTCGAGACCGGAACTCATGAAGTTCTCGTGCCCAGCGGAGTTTCTGATACCTGAATCATCTGCCACGAGAAATCTAAACGCGTTGCGCGAGCGTCTTGAAGCGGCCGCGCAGTCTCTGAACTCTAACGTCGACGGGGGTGATGGACCCCAATGGGAACTTGTTTTTTCCCAGTCTCGAGTTACCGTGGATCGTGTAGCATTGTGATACCCGTGCAGCGGCTACAGTCATTGATCGGGTAAGGGCTTCAAGTGCGCGTTCGAGTGGCACCACTTATGTTGTTCTTAAATTCAGGATAAATGCGCGGTTAAAATTGGTTACAAAATAAGTATCAGTCATGACTTAAAGAAGCCAAGTTCTTTGTTTAACCTCGAGCCTCCGATCTACGGCTTTCCCTCAAACAACCTTGCCTTCGAGCCCCTAGTTCGCCCTCCGGTCTCCGGCGGCGAAGAGACCGGTGCCACCGTGGCACACTCCTTGCCCCCTTATTCGCCGCGCGCACTACGCGTTGCCGCTACAAAACCGGAGCGGGCCACATGTTTTCCTAGTCGAGGGAAAGATCATGCGCTCTTGGACGCAAACCAATTGAGACTCCGGATGAACCAGCACATTTCCCACTCAGACCCCATTTCTGCTCACCTCATCCTCCCTTGTTCATGGGTTCTTGGTGGAATGAATACCACAAGGTGGGTTGATGCCCCCTTTTTACACTGCCCCACTCTAGTCTTTTACACGAGGCGCGGCCGACTACGGCGTAGGCCCCGCCATCTGCTTACATTTCCCGAAAAAAATTAGGCTCTTTACACGAGGTTGGCGGGAGGCACGAATATCACCGATGCGGGCCAATACTGGGCGGGTTCTATGGCACGAGTCGTGCGACTTGGGCCGACGAAAGCGTACCTGCCAGATCTTCGTCGTTCCAGCTGACGTACGAGAACATCAGACTCGCCAACTGAAACACGGCAAGGCAGTGGGTAAATACCCAAACGACTTTCTCCCTCGTGCGTACATGCTTGGCTTGCCGATGATCTTGATATCCGCGTAGGCCTGCACAACTGTCGACGACAAGATGTCGTGTGAATACCTAAATGACTGGTTGAATATCAGTCTCAGACGCGTAACCCGACGTAGCGGACTGAATTGTGATTTGGCAAGAGTTCTTTGTGGCACTCGGACCAGTTCCGGTGGCAAACAAAGAGGATTGCGAGCCGAAGGTCCGTTCTGAAAAGTCAAGCACGTTTGCATGGTGGTTGACCCCCCATTACCTATTTGCAGCGACACATGACACGGTTGATCTTGTCTTGTTTTACCCAACGGGATTAACATTATGCCAGGCGGCCGAAATTGCGTGACGTTGGACATTTTGGTGGTGAGCGTTGGTGCAATCTACGCCTAGGCGCTGCTTAATTTGTCTCGCGTCCTGAAAATATCAGGCGTGCCTACAAAGCCGACTCGGCTGTGCAGATGCTCATACGCAAACGTCCTTAGACTATTTCGGGCGGCACATACGATCATTCAAGAATTTGCCACCAATATCGGGAGCGCTGAAGGTTGGGGCAAGTGCAAATTCAAATCACGGGACGTCCTCGTTTGGTCGATGCTCTTCAACTGATCTTCAGGCCTGATCACAGGACTCCCCGCTCTCGGTGTGAATTCTGGACGCGAGAAAACATCTATGTGAACGCCATTCGCGAATCGCAGGCCTTTGTGGATACGTACGTTTGGCGATCGCTTTATGGACGCTGCAGTTCCTTTTCAGACATTGCAATCGCTCAGTGGCCGAGGGCTGTCGCGTTCTGGAAAGTTTCTCACCGCTCAGCTTGCGAACCACGGCCTTTGGTGGGACCGGCAGCCAAGGCCCGGAACAAAAGGGGACATTGCATTGAAATAGAACGACAAAGAGCAACGGGGATATGAATGTGGAGCAGGTGACCGGCGCCCCTGCGACACGTTGATCTCTTCACGTCTGTGTTTGCGTAGGCGGGTCTCGATCAGGAGCTGAGGCAGCGCTGTACATCAGTGGGGATGTCCAGGCGATCCTTGGACTCGCTGGGAAGAGTTTCGCGCGGTTCGCGCGTGCGCAGGGTGCAGATGATGTGCGTGGCCGGTTTACTCACATTGTACGTGCTGTAGGATCTGTTGTAAACAGAATACGGGGCGAGCGGCAATTGGCTTTTTGTGCCGGAGGGGGAGGGTCTAGCTCAGGGGCGGCAGGGTGCTTGTCGGAAGCAGTGTTTGGGAAAACACGCGACGACAACACGCCGATGCCTCGTGTTCGGGCTCTCGCCAGCGATGATAACCAGCCGGTTTCACACCCGCCGACGTCCATTCCCCCTTTCTGCTTTCGCTTTTCTCCTGGGCAGTCCACGATAAGTCTCGATAACCGACAGGCACGACCATTCCACCACGCTCTGATCTCTCCGAGAACCATACTCCAGAATCACTATAATTCCAATCCCCGGCACTATATTAATGGCCTCCACCACTCCCCTCGATCTCCTTTGCTTCGCTGCCCTCCAGCCCCAGGACGAGTTTGTCTACCGCCTCCCCCACCCCCTCTCGCCCGCTACGACCGCCATGCCCGCCAGCCGCACGCTCCCGTCCTTGGTTGCCCTTGCGTCTATGAACTACACGACTAACGAAGAGTCCCTGCCGCCGCTGCTCGGCTCCCCCATCCAGGTCCGCCCCTCGGGCGGCCGGGCTGAGCGCTACAAAAAATACGAGGTATGTTCCATCGTCGCTGACCCGCCCACGTCCTGACCCGTCCGCAGTGCACTGGTTGCGACAAGCGCTTTGAGCGCCCGAGCCAGCTCCGCACAGTAAGTCCTCCCTGATCGTCGCTTCTAACATCGACTGATCAACCTCACAGCACATGTTGTCCCACACCGGCGAGAAACGTAAGTTTGAGCAGCGGTTTCATTTCGTCCGACGATCTCATGTTTTGTGTCTGAAGCGCACGCCTGCGAAGACTGCGGCCGCCGCTTCTCGTGAGTAATTCCTGCCACTTTTGTTTTGGCACGTGCTCATTCCTGTTCAGGGTGTATTCCAACATGCGCCGGCACGAAAAAACTTGCATCATCGCACGCGAGCGCAAGATGGCTCACCGCGACTCGGACACAGATTCCGACGATGCCGTGAGCGCGACGACCAGCAGTGCTACCGCGAGTCCCATCACCCCCAAGGTTCGCTCGCGTGCCCCCGCTGCCAAGCGACAACGCACGGTCCACAGATCCGGCGCTCAGCAGCAGTGGGTGCCAATGAGCCTGCGCTCGTTCTCGCCTCCCGACACGGCGGTGTTGTCCCCAGTTTCGGTGAGAAAACATTAACCTAAAATTCCTTTGTTGCATCCCCTCCCGCACCGCTTGTTTTGCCATTGCTCTAGATGTTGTGTTGCTGTTCCTTTCTCGTTTTCTTGGGACCATCGTCGCATTTGTTTTATATTTCACGCACGCACTCTCCTTGTATTCTCCAACTTTTATTCTACAACATGTTATTTTGAACATCGACATCTTACGCTGGTCTCTTCGTTCCTCCAGGTTCCGACGCCGCCCATCCGCCCCTGGGGCGCGCGGGAAGAGCGCGATTCGTATGAAGAAGCTTGCGAGTACCCGTACCACCCTGCCATGTGGCGCGACCGTCTGCCAGGCCCGGCGCTCATGGCTGCGGACGAGCTCATGCGCAACGCTACGATGCCCCGTCGCTGGTTGATGGTTTAAGCACTAACGACCCATCCTGTCCGGCGAGCCCAATACCCCCACACTATGTAGCCCTGTCTCTCTTTATGCCCTTTTTTCCCTCCTGACGACATTCACGACATGAATGTGGAATCTCTCTATGATTTTATGCACGATCTCTGTCTTTCTTTTCTTTTTGCCGCATCTAGGGTTCTGGTTTGATCAGTTCTGGACTCATTGTAGTTGTATGGGGTCCCAACCGGCCACGAAAACTGTATGCTGATGTATTTGTGTACAAAAGTACCTGACAATGAACGCAATTCTTAAGCTCAAGTGACTGTTACTCAGACATCTAATGGTTCTCGCACTCTTAGTAAAATTTCGTCGCTTGATGATCAACGTAGCGAATAAATTATTACAAAATCAGTCATACGACCTAGGCAAAGTCAATCTTCGCACCAATAGAGAGTTACTGGCTCGTACCTTTGGTGCCAACGACGCGATCTTGGACCACCCTCTCATTCGGAGGTCCGCACTAACCACGCCGCCTATTCGTGTGCCCAACAGCTCTTTCTTGTTGTTCAAGAGGACAGCCGCGTTATCGTCAAATCGAATGTATCGACCGTCTGGGCGCAAAACCTCCTTTTTGGTCCTCACCTATGCATAGGATAAGTCTGCATCAAAGGCTGATAACCGAGATAGCACGTACAACCAATGCTCGTCTGACATCTCCTTTCCGGACCTTGATAGCGGTCGCAGAGGCGAGGGCAGTCGCAGGGATGGGCCGGGCGCGACGGATCACGACGACGATCTCATCGCCAACTCCTGCCATTCCTAGTACCGCGGCATTAATATGGGTTGACGGCGGTGTGACGTAAGTTGGGCGTACCAGTGCCTGTAGACTTTGATTTGAGGACGTTGACACATTCTGCTATCAGGGCTCCAGAATTGTCTATAATCTAGGGATACTCGGGTTAGTGCAAAATTATGTCAGAAAATCACTTACATTCATGCAAGCCTTGAGGCCCAGCATCTCGACTTGTGGGCGTCAGGTGTGAGAGCGGAACGTGACGAGCTACTAAGCGCCAGCAATAAATGAATTGAATTAGATGGTTGTTTGCGGCCAGCTCCGGCAAAGCCAAGCTCACCAAGACTTGGTAATGTGCTTATGGACTTGGACTGAAGGTTTAGCTCAACATGTTTTACCTAAGGACAACCGTCCACTGTTTGCGTTCTCGACGCACCGACTATTAATCGATCGCCGAAGTCTCCCGACATTTGTAGCGGAATTTGTAGTCTCCCTGCGCCACGAAATAACTAAGCCGTGGAGTATGGATGTAGCAGCGGCCTTTGCGCCTCTGGGTCATAAAAAGCCTTGGCTTGCGTCGTCATGCCTCACCGGCCCCACCTGCTCTCTTGTCACCCCTGCCGCGACTTTGTTCTGACAGCTATAACTTGGACTGGTTCCTCGTCTTCACGAGTTCTCAGAGACCTTTCCTTCTTCCGGATATTTACGGCAGTCGGGCCCAAATCGACCCGACTCATTCAACTACCGCAGTTGAAGTTTTCTGCGCTATAACTAGGGGACCAGCCTCTTGCCACGCAACACCGATCCCACCGAGCCATGTGCAACGAACGGAAGAGCGAGGAGCGCAGGCGTCTACTGAGTGCGCTGCTCCAGACGTTGCGGCATGACAACTGTTGTCCGCGGAACCCGTGAGTCGCGGCACTGGCGGAGTGGCGCTCGCATATCTCACCCACCATTTATTGAAATAGGACACGACCCGTGGCGTTGAAGCAACTCGACCAACGGGAGGAAGAGCTGTTGCAAGTTGAAGAGGTCGTCCGACGTGAACTGTGTGCTGTTCGCCAACGGCGGAACAGTCACATCCCGATCAACGCGCTTCCCACCGAGCTGCTCAGCTTCATCTTTGGTCTAGTCGTCGACAGCGCACCCAAGAGTTTCGCATCTGCCGTTGGAAGGTGGCCGTTTACCGACACATTACCGCAACTCGATGCCACTAACGCAGCCAACACTCGTGATCATGACTTTCACTACGCCTTGACCCTCACCGCCGTCTGCAAGCACTGGCGCGATACTAGCGTCGGTGTGGCTCGGCTCTGGTCTACCATATACCCCAGCCGCTCGAAGCTCGTTCCACTTCAGATAGATCGCTCCAGGGAGGCCGGTTTTGATGTTATTCTCACAGCCAAGCAAGGCGGGGGACATGCATCTCGGTTCCCAGCGACACCCGACAAGTGTTCCATCCCTTACTGGCCCAAGCCGCTGACAACACATTTGCGCCAGCTCATCGTCCAGTTGGACGAACGCCAAATGCGACAGTGGGCGGCGACATTGTGTAGCGCTACTGCACCTCATCTCGAGACTCTATGCATATCTGTCACCCGTCACGCAAATGTCATCCACACAGAACCCCTATTTGGTGGTGTCACCCCTCGTCTGCGTTCTCTTACCCTCTCCGGCTTTGTTATTCCGTGGGGCTCGCCGATTTTCACAGACCTTCAAGACCTCACGTTGCGTCAGCACAAAACGATCTACCGTCCAACCATACCAGAGTTCCTCAACCTACTCGGGCGCAGCCCACACCTGCGCCGCCTCGCATTAGAACTCTCGGGCCCGCAGGCGCCCTCCGCCGAATTTGAACACGGTGCGAAGAACATCGTGCTATCAAACCTCGCCCATGTCGTCTTGCACGACATCCCACCTCACGTCGTAGCGCTTCTCGTACAGCATACCAGCTTCCCCTCGAGTACCCAACTCTCCATCTCACATGGCCCACACACCCTCCACGCGGTCGACACGCACGTACTATCCATGTTCACACGCTTCCGGACGCCGCTTTTGAGGGCACGCGAAGTGCGACTCTTACCCTGGAATATCGGTGCGGATAAACCGGGCGCGACGTACACGAGCGGGCGCGGGCTGTTGGAGATGCACGTGCATCCGGATCTAGCGCGGGTCAAAGACGTAGTCGATGGGATCGTGCGTACGCCGCTGCGTTATGTCGACACGCTAGTCATGGAAAATCTCTCCATTTCGGACCCTGAGCTCGTTGTGGGGCTCCTCCGGCATATACACACGGTGCAGAAGCTCTCGGTATTGGATTGTACATTTGACGCGGTTGTAGTGCGGGCGCTGGCCGACGAGGGGAAAAATCTATTGCCCGAGTTACGCGAGCTGACAGTATCGGGGCACGAGGTCGGCGAAGAAGAAATTCGCGCGTTGATCGAGTCTCGAAAAGGCAAGGTGCCGAGTCTGGAACGACTCGTTGTGCGCCATTGTACACGTCTCACTCCTGAATTTGTTGCATGGGCCGAGTCAGGTGCTTGGCTGTAAGGGAGGATCGCCTACGATCATTAAGGTATCGTTTCCTACCATAGGCCATGGCTATGACTGTTTGATTTCGGTTTCAGTTTCGGGTGTACTTCTCAGTTGTATGTATCTTGGATCACGGTTAATTTCATGCTGAATTTCAGACTGTTTAGAGCCCGCTGTGGCGTCGAGCCATACAAGGAAACATTTTGTTCGCTTATTTACCGGTGAACTGAGCATCAACGTGCCTGATGCGCTTGAAAACTTAAAAAATTCAAACTTGGAGACAGGTGATACGTACAAGATGTGGGCATAGGAGTCGCAAACGACGAGCTGATCACCGTGCGAAGAGGGATCAAGGAGAAGGCTGTACACGGTACTATCTCGTACCATCTACGCGACTCGATGGACGTATCTTGCCGTGACTTCATTTGAGGTATGGGCGGCGTACTGTAACCGCTTTCAAGTCGTCATCAGAACTGTACAAGAGACACGTGGGGGATTGCACGAAAGAACATCCTGCAGGCAGTTCTAAAATCGCCAACGTGGTAGCGAATCGAGAAATCAAGGGGGTTGGGTTTTCAAGTTTTCTGTTTCTCGTTGGACGGCAGACGAACGCCTGTGTGCGGAAAGTTGGCTAGAATTCAACCCACGGGAGCTAAACGTCTATGGAAAGAGTATAGCAGAGATGGAAAGGAAATAGTGTTTATGCAGGTTATAGCTAATCACGGAGGCGTCCTGCCTTCCATGATAAGCAGATGACGAATTCAATGCAACTGAGCCTAGATGGAAAAGACTCGCTGCATCAGCGAATAGGGGTGGGGGGTAAGACGGGCAGATTTCGGGCAGCTTACCGGTCGCGGTCCCAGTGAGGACTAGCCCAGTACCATCGGGACACTTGTTCCGCAAGACGTCATGCACACTCGCCGAACGGCTCGCCATAGGGGCAGTTTTTGTGCCAGTGGGCTCAGTCTGTGCTGGTCAGCGAGCGTAGTGCCAATGCTGAGTGTTGATTGAACCGGGTTGCCCCTATGCAGTCCCCCGCGAGTGAGTACCTCTCTCCCTTTTCTCGCAAAAGTCGTAGCACTGGGCTGGTCAGCGACTGATGCACACCCTGAGAACTTGTACTAAGCTAGCTAGCTGCGAAGAAAGCTGGGCTGGTTCGGAGAGTGGATGAAATGCCGGTGGATTGACAATCTATGGCGGGCTAGGTGCTAGTTGTTGAGGGAAGCGTGGTACTCTTTAGTTCGATTTTGGCGGAGGCATTCGTTGGCTGCTTGGGTTATTGGACTCGGTCAGTGTTGAGCGCCCCAAAGGGGGGAGGGGGAAGTGCGCTTACACACGTTGCAGGTGGCGATAGACAGACAGTTCAACTCACTCCCCCCGCCCTTGATTGCTACATGTATCACTACCACTTGATCTTATAACATATGACCCGATGATGAGGCCTAGTTGGGTGGATGTTTTGAGGGTCTGGGCAGCTCTGCGACCCCAGAGTACGGCTGAGGTGCAAACAGTTACAGAGACATGGCGAGTGCATATGCCTGTGGAACGAGGTTTGACGAAAGGCAATACATCTATATGAAGCCCACCCATGCCATCCTGAAAGGATTGTTCATTGGTCTCGTTGAATCTAAAATCACACTCCAGAAGTAGTTTGAGGGTATGTGCATTCACGAGCTGCCGCGTCGGGATTTGTGTACCGTTATTGACCTTTGTTTGTATTTACAGAAGTTAGGCTGAATGATGCAGCTAATGGTGCATACACCCAGAATGGATCAGCCGACTCGACTGGCGGGGTTATTTTTCAGAAAGGGGCGCCGCCGAATGAGGTTTCTGAGAGATCAGTATTTGGGGAACGGGCAATTGCATGGCCAGGCATCGGATAACGTATGTTGCAGCTCTTGGCCGAAAGAGTAGGCTTATCTCCAGTACGAACAAATAGTGTAACAAGCCATTTTCTTCCCCAGGGACCGTAAACACGCAAAGGATTCGAAGATTTTTGCTCATCGTCTGTCTTTGATATTTTTGGCTGACAACTCTTTTGCGTCCATTCTTGCCACCAGCCGCTTTGAAACTCCCGCAAAGGCAATCACACTTCTTGGCGAAATTTTTCTATTCTTTGATGCCTAAATAGTACACACGAGCTCACGAGAACTATTATGCACTGATACTGCACGTGGTTGTCACACCGAAGGCAGCATGAGGTATTCACGAAACCGCTCGACAGACGATTACGAGAAATTTAAGTCGCGTCCGATACTTGCCCGCCTTCAACGTAGGTTTGGTTCATGTGATTAACAACGTTGCAGGTGATTACAAGTCGCAGAAGGCTGATGCTCGGGGATCTGTCTGTCGCCGCATCACGTGCTGGGATAGAGCGGAAATCTTTCTTCGAGCGCCAGTAAGCCAAACTGTGCGCGTCCGGCCAAATACCGAGGCATCTTCTGCCTGAATCAACCGTCTCCAGCTTGGCGAAACTCGCAAACGGTCAGATGAGAGCCGCTCTTGCCAAGACTTTACATGATCAACATTGCGCGGCCACCCATGAGCGGTCGCATTCGTGCAGGTACAATTTCTCCTCCAATCTCGCTGGCACAAATTTCGGGGAGAAGTCTCCATGCAATCATAGACGCGATATGACCGGCTTTCGCCTATAGCCTGGGGCATTCGGTAATTCATCCCCGAAACTGATACGCGGACGAGAGTCATGCAATGACTATACTCTGCGCAGAATGCCGCCAAGGATCCACGCCAAGGATCAGTGCAAGGTGCACAAAGCTAATCACCATAAACAGAGGTTGCGGGTGGTGGATCGAGAATCCGCATGGCACATACTGAGCGCCAGCGGGCGGCAAGTGCGCTTAGCTTCTTGGCGCCGCAAGCGAGCCCAGACAACGCATACATACTCAACGTTTGATGTGTAGTATTAAGCTTCGTCCGATTCAGGCGGTCCGCGAGGGGCGCTGGTGTACGTGCTTGCGTTGGCGTAAGCTACAGAGGTTGAGAGGTGTGAAATGGTATAAATACCCTCGCTCTAGTCCTGGTTCAACACCAACAGCTCTGTTCTACTTCTCAACCTCTCCCTTTAAAATCTTTCAAAATGCACGCCTTTGCCAAGATCGCTGTCTTTGTTGCGTCTGCCTTGAGCCTCGCTTCCTCAGTCGGCGCTGCCCCAGTTGAGGCCGCAGGTTCCAGCGACATTGTCGCTCGTGCTCCCTACGACGTGCACAACGGCTGGGTAAGTAGTAAATCATATAGACACAAGCCTGGAACTGACGTGATTCATCTAAAAGGCTACCTACTGTGAGAATTAGATTTTGGGGTCTCTGTTCACCACGACTAACGTGTGTCTTAGATAACCCGTCTGCAGGCATTGGCGCCTGCGGCTGGCAAAACCAGGACTACGAGTGGGTCGCTGCCGTTGGAACCAGCTTGTTCCAGGAAATGATGGTTGGTGAGTAGATATTAAGGCAGGTATACGGCATATAATCACGTACTGATCATTGGAATTCCCAGATGGCAACCCGAACCACAGCCAAGCGTGCGGAAAGACTGCCAACTTCACCTGGAATGGCAAGACCATCAAGGTTGGCATTGTCGACCGCTGCTATGCCTGCGGCTACAACGACATCGACCTTTCTCCCTCTGCGTTCCAGCAATTCGCTGCCCTCGGTTCGTTGTTGTTATGTTTCTTATTTGTGGTGTTACTGATGGTTTTCATGATAGGCGTTGGCAAGCTCAACGGTGCCTCATGGAAGTTCAACTAGTTTGTCTTATAGAGTTACTTGAATATGCCTATGTAGATTTCTACTATGCCTCCCAATTCAATCATTCGGGCGTTTTGTGTATCCAAAATCGAGCTCAATTTGTTTCTTGTCATTTAGTACGCCCAGGGGGTGTATAGACTGCAATACAATCCGCTATGTCCGGATCAAATTGAAATCACGAGGTTTCATCAATCCCTTGCCTGGGAGGGGGGGAAGTCGATCTGTATGTTTGGTGGGTAGGCATAGTATGTAGAAATATCAAGCTAGGCCATGTTAAATCATGTGAATCCAAACAGCAGTTGGCGAATATAAACTGCAGCGGCGACGTTGCTCAGTACGGAAACCACACAAATAGCCCCTCTTGTTCGGAGCGGAGATCAAGATCACCTGACAGTTGGACACAAATGGCAAACCTCTCGCATACAGGGGATTAAAATGGCAGATATTATAAGGGGCAAAAAGGGTCGGGGGAAGCCGCTGTCGATCAGCGCCGATCATGTAAACCTTTGACAGAAATGGAAATAACCTTGCACACGTGACCTTCCTCGCTCGATCTCCCGACCACAACTTACTCGTTCGGGCAAGCACTCACCCACCAACTAGATCTCATGTTCTGGAACCTCGGAGACCTATGTACTTGGACGGTGCGATAGCTTCTGCCTAAGACTCAGATATCTGCTTTTTATTCTATACCATTATTCGTTTGAACTTGTATGGCCTAAACTGAGAATCGTCATTTGGTCTGATCTTGCCTCATCGTCTTTCGAGTGATTTCAGTACCACTCCGACACACCTTTGTGCATAATCTCGAGGCCTATTGTGCTTCACCGCTGGCCTCTACTGGTTTGGGCAGACTTAACTTGTACTCCTAGAACTGGCTGGTCGTTGGTGTAAAATGTACTCGACTCAAACGGGAAACCTAACCCCGAACCTACTATCCATCTACTACTTTCGCAAAACGTCCATTTTGTTTGTCGATAAAATATGTCAGCTGTCGCATCCGCGAATAGCTTCTTTAGCAAGTGTCCGGGTGTGCATATAATGACCGTCTCACGCTCGGGAGTGTGCTCATCCGCATTGGCACCTGCCGATTTTGTTCTACAAGTCATTTACACCTTTATTCCCATACTTACAACACTCGCCGCATGTTATTAGCCTCGCCCACTGGATGACAGGCCAGAGTTTATTGTACAATGGCGTTTGTTCACGCTAGGTTCCAGACTCCCCAGGTTTCTGCCTGCCCAGCCTAGCCGATGACCGCCGAAAGCAATATTCTTTTCTCAACGATTATCGAAATTTACCTCATTTTCTATCAGCAACTTGGGGCATGGTGTGGTGGAGGAATCTTTGGTTACTTTAATATTCCTTGAATCCATGCGCAGGCACGCAGGTACATGATATGCTCATTTTCAAATATTTGAACTTCTACCAGGCCAGCCAGTGTAGAACATGACTTTGTTGACGGCTTCCCAGAAGTTTTTCCCCTGGATGTTGGCGATCTCAAGCTTGAGTGCAGAAGGTTGGCGAGACCCACTGGGATCCTGTAGGTCGGGGACACAGATTAGAAAGAGCGCTCATCACTTCAGTGATCCCAGGCCAACGTCCTGAGCTGGACCGGCTCGTCCAATGATGCCAACTCTGGCACAGGTCGCTATGGCACATGCTGCAACGAGATGGACGTCTGGGAAGCCAACTCCGTCTCCACCGTCTCCACTGCCTACACTTCCCACCCTTGCACCTCCACTGGCCAGACCCGCTGCGACGGCACGGCCTGCGCCAGCGTCTGCGACCAGGCAGGATGCGACTTCAACTTGTACCAGATGGGCGACAAGGCATTCTACGACAAGGGACTCACCATCGACACGTCCAAGAAGGTCACGGTCGCCACCCAGTTCATCACCGTCGACAGCACCACTACCGGCGCTCTTTCCGAGATCCAGCTGGTCTGTGTCCAGGACAGCAAGGTCATCCAAAACTACAAGACCAATGTCGCCGAGATGTCCGCCTACGACTCTGTGTCTGACGCGTTCTGCTCCGCGCAAAGGCGGCGTTCAGCGACACGAACACGTTCTCGCAAAATGGCGGATTCAGCAAGATGAGCAAGGTGTTCGACACAGGAATGGTGTTGGTGATGTCGATCTGGGATGACCATGCAACGAACACGCTCTGGCTCGACCTGAGCTACCCGACAACTGGCAGCGCAGCGACCCCTGGTATTGTGTGACCATGTCTGGTGTTCTGTCAGACGTGGAGACAAACAGCCCAAACACGTCGGTGATGTACTCGAACATTCAGTTCGGTGCCTTGGCTCGACCTACACCAGCGGCCCTGGCTCGACGACAACTACGACCTCTGCTCCTGCTGTAAGTGTAAAATTTAGTAGATTATATGCGTGGTATTGGCTGGTTCTGCAGACGACGCCAACTGCTGCTCACTGGGCTCAGTGCGACGGTACCGGGTACAGCGGACCGACGGTGTGCGAGCCTCCTTACACTTGCACGTACTCCAGTGCATACTACTCCAAGTGCTTGTAAATGGCACAAAGCGGACGTAGCTATCTGGATGTGAATCAACTGAATACATACATTCTTTTTATACTGTTTCTTGCTCGCCTGCGACAAGGATTTCCGGCATCTGGAGCAGCTAACCGCAGACAAGTCAAGTTTTCAGCCAAGAGTTGCAGACGTGATCAGTTAATTACTTGGCTCAAGTAAAGGCAGGCGGAAGCTCTCATGGCTGTTCATGATAACATGGGTTCCCACGGTGAAATAACACATGTTTTCTTGAGAAAAAAAGCTACGACTCACCGGACACACATAGCTTTAAAATCAGATAACCTCTGTGGCCGTTTCTGGCAGGCTGACTCGAGCATACTGTTGTGCCACAAGACAGCTGACAACTGTAAGTGCAGCGCATATATTCACGCTTAGATCCTACAGCCACAAGCTTAATCCCGGCTTACACGTCAGAGATAACGGTAGGCATCCATTATCTCCGAGGGTGTCGAACCATCACAGCACGATCACTCCGACCAGCCACATTTACCCAGATGACCCATTGCGTCATCGAGTGGGCGACTTCTTAACAGCCTGTATGCGCACGCACAACACCGTTATCTGTCCATTTTGTGTCGAACAAAATCGCGCAAATAGCTGCAAACAAATACCGAGACGCCTGCTGCAGGCAATCTTCCTGCTTGCTGTCCCCTCTTTGCCCGTTACGACCAGGCACGTCCACGATCTTCGGATTATGGAAATCCGCAATTCGACCTCCGACCTCTGGGTTTGGGACGGTGGCGAGTGTTTTGGGCAGGGAACAAAGTCCGTTGGTGTTGTCTGACTTTCACGAGCCTTTTCTCGGCGCACGGCCCATTTCAAAGAGATATAAAGACAGCTCGCAAGGGTGAGACGAGCCTCAACCCAACCACCCCCCTCTCCACCCTCACTCATATCCTCATGCCTACTTTTCACTTGTCCACTCGCAACTCTCTCCGCCCTCACTCGTAGCCTTATGGCTGCTCCTCAACTGTCTACTCGCAACTCCAAGTGAGTCCTCCCCCTCGTCACCCTTGTCGACGCTAACATAATGTTAGATGAGTTTGGCCCGCCTCGTTGCTTTGCCAGAGTACCAGACTTGAGGCATCACCTATTCTCAACGTAAGATACTTTACTCGATGCTCTTTGACTCATTCTGATCGCCTGCTTCTAGTTGTCGTACTCTTGGATCCCCACCCTTGGACCCCCATCCCTGGATTCCCAGCCTTGGATCCCCAATCTCTGTCGAGTGCATGGAATGGGACATTGAACTCTCCAGCCTGGGGCAGAGCTCAACGAGCTCTTGCATTGGCTGGGAGCATATCCTGGGGTCAGCGCTCGACGGAACCGACTCGGATTGGGATGGGACCAACACCTCGGGGCTGGGCATCACCTAATGAGGATGAGCTTTTGCACAGGGTGTGCGGAATGTCCTGGGGCCAGTCGTTGTGCGTCGACATGTCTCTAGACAAAAGGTAGGTTTTCAACTCCAACGGGCAAGCGTATATTGACTCTCAGTGCGATAGGCTCTGCATCAGGCTCAGATATCTGCTTTTTATTCTATACCATTATTCGTTTAAACTTGTATGGCCTAAACTGAGAATCGTCAATTAATCCGATCTTGTTTCATCATCTTTCGAGTGATTTCAGTACAATTTCAACACGCCTTTGTGCATAATCTCGAGGCCGATTGTGCTGCACCACTGACCTCTACTGGCTTGGGCAGACTTAACTTGTACCCTTAGAACTGGCTGGTCGTTGGTGTAAAATATGCTCTAATCAAACAGGGAACCTAACCCCAAACCTACTATCTTACCCATCTATTATTTTCGAAAAACGTCCGTTTTGTTTGTCAATAAAACATGTCAGCTGTTGTACCCACGAATAGCTTTGGTAAGTGTCGGAGCGCATATAATGGCAGTCTCACGCTCAGGAGTGTCGCCGATTTTGTTCTACAAATTGTTTATACATTCATTCCCAAACTCGCAACACCCATCGCATGTTATTAACCTCACAGGTCAGCGTTTGTTGTACAACGGCGTTTGCTCAGCCTGGCTGATGACTACCGAAAGCGGTGTCATTTTCTCAACGATTATCGAAATTTACCACATTCTCTACTACCACCCAGCAACGAGCCCAACATCCCTTGAGATTCCTGCTTGGTAGGAGGCGGCGACAGAGGGGGCTCCTCGGGCTCCACATCGACCTTGCGCTCCACCAACGTCTTCTTTTCCACCACCGAGATTGGCTCGCTCATTTTACCGACAACCGCTGCCAGGCTCGTCCGTGTGATTGCAAAGGTGGGTACTCGGGGATCCAGTTGTAGCCGGTGTCACGTGATGGGTTCCGGACTTGGCGTTGGCCTCTCTGCTCAAATGACGAGCAACGTGTAGCTCTGGTTACAAACCGGCATTACCCGCAATTTCCATCAAATTTAACTTGAATACACTTGGCGAAATTCGTGAACCGTCAGGCGAGAGCTGTTCGTGCCAAGACATTACTCAATCACCCGGTTTGCGCGGGCACCTATGAGCGCACGCGTTCGTGAAAGTACAACTTAGCCTCGCTGGCACTGATATCGGGGAGAAGGCTCCAGGACCAGGAGTGCGATATGATCGGCTTTCGCCTACAGCCTGAGATATCCGGTATTTCATCCCCGAGACTGATACACGACGAGAGTCATACAATGGCTACACCCTACGCAGTATGCCACTATGGATTCACGCCAAGGATCTGTACACGACGTACAAAGTAAGTCACCATACACAAAGGTTACGGACGGTCGACCGAGAACCCGCGTGGCACACTGAGCGCCAGCGGGCGGCAAGTGCGCTTAGCTTCCTAGCGCTGCAAGCGAGCCCAGACCACGCATACACACTCAACATCTGGTGTGTGGTCTCAAGCTTCGCCTGACTCAGACGGTCCGCGAGAGGCGCTAGTATACGTGCTTGCGTTGGTGTAAGCTACAGAGGTTGAGAGGTGTGAAATGGTATAAATACTATTGCTCTAGTCCTGGTTCAACACCAACAGCTCCGTCCTACTTCTCAACTTCCCCTTTTAAAATCTTTCAAAATGCATACCTTCGCCAAGATTGCTGTCTTTGTTGCATCTGCCTTGAGTCTCGCTTCCTCAGTCGCCGCTGCTCCTGTCGAGGCTACGGGCTCCAGCGACCTCGTCGCTCGCGCTCCTTACGACGTGCACAACGGCTGGGTAAGTAGCGAATCTCACAAACACTTGCCTGAAACTGACGCGATTTGTCCAAAAGGCTACCTATTGTGAGAACCCGGCTCGAGGCTCTCAGTTTACCAAAACTAACATGCATATTAGACAACCCGTCTGCCGGGATTGGCGCCTGCGGCTGGCAAAACCAGGACTACGAGTGGGTTGCTGCCGTTGGAACCA
>WSTK01000036.1:0-58495 GCA_019616945.1 Ceratobasidium sp. 414
TTTCCCGTGAGATTTTCGGTGAGATACAGGTGATTTTGTATTCATCCAGGCTGTATTTCTCTGTTCTCGGGCGGATCACTCAGGATTTTGCATGTTCGTGTGCACAGATCTATAGAGCAGATTACTGGTGTTTTTACAACTATCTACATATATAGTTTGAGCAGGAAATGGTGGTGCTCTTGCATCTTCAAGTTCGTACACCCCAGCTGGGGCCTGTCTCGGCGCTTACAGCAGTTAAACCCTGAATGTCTACCCTGGTTAAACCCTGATAATGACTAATCCGTTGTTTCATTGTTAGTAGATGGGAGAGTATGCTTTTCTGGTCTGGAAGAAAGATTTGCCATGCCAACACGGCTAGTAAATCCTGGTGACCAGCTGTGCTTTATCACTGAAGGAAGTTAGCATCTTATCTTATCATGATCTTATCTATCCAGGTGCGGGACTTCACAGGCACGTGATTTAGCGCAGTTTGATTGTGTCGGGGAACTAGGCGTGTTTACCGGGCGATCAACACCGTTTTTTCACTCACTTGGTGTCTCTGTTGTATTACTACTTGCACCGGTTAACAGTGGTATGACCTAAACTTTTTGAAGAGGTGCTTAGCAAATAGGGTTTATCGGAGCTGAGCCTCACCCGCATTTGGCCCACCCCTTTATCCCCCCACCTTAACATTGGGACTTCCCGCCGTTCAAAAGGGCTAGCTTGTTGGAATCCTTTTCCCCAGGTAACCCCTTGCTATTTTCGGTCCATACTATTGGGTTAACCAGCCTTTGATTAGATGGTAAGGTTGATGCTGTTGGGAACCAACACCTGGGGCTCCTGGGATGGCCCCGCGGGTAGACTACCAACTTTTCAGTCGAAGGAGGAACCTGGAGTCAAGACTCGCCTATCCGAATCGCCAATACCCGAGTTGATTCAAGATCCACGAACTGAACCAGACAACCTCAGGCTCAGGGTTCAGGCCAAACCGACGACAACAAAACCCGAACCTGACACAAAGCCCGAGCCAAAGCCAAAAATCGAGCCTACGCCGGAGCCTCAACACCGGCCCAAACGAAGGTTCGATTGTGTTGAAATTCCTCCACTCCGGCCAGCCTGGCGACGAGCATGGGAAGCAGCGCTCGCCCAGGAACGTGAACAGCGAGAACGCAAGCGGAGGGCTGCACGCCGAACATGGCTTCCAACCCCTGAGCCATCGTCCCGCCCTTCTACTCCTGATGTTGATTTAGGACCTGTCCCGCGAAAGCACGTGGTGATATCTGGTGTGCGACTGCCTGTCTCCCCCATGCTTGACACCATGTTTTACTGGGTTTACGAACGGCACCAGTTATTTATGCGACGGTTTCAAGGCCTTCCTCCCCCATGGACCGACGATGTTATCCTCCAGCGGTACCGATTTACAAACGTATCTCGAATCTACGACCGCGCTACCCAGTTTCTTATCCGCAGAGTAATCAACATAGGGGACCAAGATCATGAAGAGCTCTTCTTCCGTGTCGTCCTCTTTAGACTGTTCAACCGGATTAGCACTTACGAGTATCTCGAGGAACATTGTGGCCCGCTGACCATCGCAAATTTCAGGATAAAAGAGTGGACTAGGGCACTTTTAGAACTGCAAGACTCGAGAACCGCTCTTTATACCGCGGCATACCAGGTCAACTGGCCGAACTTCGGGGCTGAAACGGCAAATAAACCAAGTCATCAAAAGCACTTTATTTTGATCAAGCATATGCTACAAGACAGATTGCCCAACAAAGTCCGGGCATGCAGGACTCTAAAGCGCGCGTTTGAGCTCATTCGTGAATACCCAAGTTTTGGTAACTTTACGAGCTACCAGTGAGTCTGAAATCGCTTCGGCAGGCTTCGTTTATTCATCTTGCTATCAGACTCGCACTGGACCTAAATATGCTACCCGAGGTCAACTGTAATCAGGACGCTTGGGCCCCCGTTGGCCCTGGTTCCAGAAATGGCCTGCTAAAGATGTTTGGTTCGGGTGTGAGAGGGATTGAAACGGAGGCCATGCTTTACCTTCTGTCCATCCAGGACGAACACTGGCGGAGGCTCAACGTTGACATGAACACACCTGTCCATGGCCCAGGACTTTGTCCCCCCAAGATCGGCCTCCCCGAGATCGAACATGCTCTCTGTGAGGTTGACAAGTATTCGCGTGAACGTCACCCAGAGATTCGACTCGACGGCGCCAAAGTCCCCAAGTCGATCAAGCATCCTTTCGACGCCAACCGCGCTCTCCAGCCTGTCACTCGCGATCTGCCCCTCAAGTGGCAAAATTTGCCAAACGATATGTAAAGCCCGCTGCCGCGATACCCACTATTTCTATCTTGTCTTTTCTGGTTCTGGATATCGTAACTCCAGCGTTCACGGTCTGCTTTCTGTGCTTGGGACAGAATTTGATAGTTAACATACGCATATATCCCTCTATCTCTGGGGTTTCCACTGGCTTTTGCAGCTGACAATCTGTAACCTATACCACTCGTTGCTACATCGTAATATTTAGCTTCCGCAGCCTCGTATTCTACGGCGTTTTTCTATACATTTTCTGTATGCACGTTGCCGCCAGATAGAGGTGTGCAGTTTTCGATCGCTAAGTGCTCCAAACAACAGCGCATATACCACACCTGTGATGCGTTTGGAACGTCACATCGGTCTACTCTCTCGGCGTCGTCCATCGCCCGACGCAGCTTACAAGCATGCACACGTTACGCAAACCATTAGTTCCAGTTGTTCGCAAGCTAACGCAACCCGGCGGTCATAGGCAGCCCGGTTGACACGAACGTGGCCGAACTCGTAGCCGGTTCGCTCGCTAGCGGTTCAGGAAGGATGCAAATACTGGACATGCCGCCCAATATCAGTTTAAGTCGAAGGTGGCCCGGGGCGGCACGACACCCCATAGGTTATTATCCCCTCGACGAGCTAAAAAGTGAGTGACAAGGACAGGCCAATTATATTTTGAACAGGTATCTATGTGCAAGATAATGCCACTAGACTTTCTTCTTGCTTTGGTCTAAGATCTCGTAAACAGGAGGGATAACATCCGGAACGTCCGAGAACTTCTCGCTTGCGGGCGTTGGAGGAAGCACAACCAGCTCTGGGGTACCCTGAGCCAAGAGCCTCGCTCGGTCCTGCCTCTGGGTCGCCATGCGCGTCAGCACCGCCTTGCCCGGACTTTTGAAGAAGACAAGAGGGACTAGGACCATGATATGTCCGTACCAAGCCATGTTCCTCCAAGATGCGAGCGACTCGGAGACGGTCAACAGGCAGAAAGGTGCCGTTGCATAGTTCAGGAGTAATTGGGTGCAGACTACGCCCAGCACGTCATAAATGCGTTTTGGAAGTGTAGGCGGTGGAGGAGGCAGAGCGTGCTTCGCGGGTTTTCCCCCTTTGGCCGGGGGAGGGGTGAGCAGAGGAGGGGTAAAGAACGGCCTGAGGTAAGTCCGACACTGGCGAGCAACAGTTTGGATGAAACCGCCCAGAATGAAAGTAAGGTAATATCCACCGTAGATGCCATGCTTTGCGCGCAAATTCAGTACTTCGATGAGTCACACAAATAGAAGGCGCTCTTACCCAGAGGGCGCTGGTCAAAAACGTGAGCATGCTGCTGCGGAAACCTGGACGTTTCCCTTTGGGCGTAACACGTTTGTAGATGCAGTTTCGGAGCCAAACATTAGTGTTGATATTCCAGTTATCGAGCAGAATCTTGAAGTTGGGGGCGAACTCGATGTTCATGATATGAAGGTTAGCAGCCTTGTCCCACCGCGCTTGACCCGAGTGCGTGTAGCCATTGAAACCCAGCCCAGATAAGATAGTAGCCCCCTTGATAAGGCTGCATGTTAGTAGCCGCGTTGTTCAGCCAGTCATACACTGCTCACGTCGGTCAGAGACCAGGCGCCGTAATATTTTGTGCGCGCAAAAAAGCCGATAATTTGGATATTGGCCAACCTAGTATAACGAATCGACAAATGGCGTAAACTCGAATGTGTGATAACTCACCGATACCAAAATGGCTTGGCAGCCCATTGAGGCTCCAAGGTAGTAGCATGGGTAAATTTTGAACCAAAGAGGGTGAAAAGTAATAAAAACACCAGCCCTTGGAGCATTTTGGTGTAGGCTGCTCGATTCCGGCCTGCAGGGATCCGAACCTCGGGGGTTGTAGACTCGTTGGTCTGTGCACCGTTGGCTTGTGGACGTGACACCGAAGTATATATCGATTCGTCGACGAGTGCGCGGTAAGAAACAAACTCAAAGGCTGGACCAACAAGAAAACCGGGGAAGTAGCAGCTGGAATGTGAACCGAGTCAACAACCGCTGCATCGGAAGAAACTTTCGGGGCATTGTAAGATTTACTCACATATAGCCCAAAAACTCGAGTAGGCCTGGATAGTCTGTTACCCTAGTTGCGAGCTGTGAAGGATCCAAGTCCTATAAGAGGTGTTAGACCTATTCCAGGCTGGGTTTATACGACCCACCTCTTTCGGTCGGCGGCCATCATAGATATTCCATGCAAATGTCGACAGCTTCATCACGAGAACCATCTGAGTCCCAGTAATCTCGAGGTCGTCCACCGTCAAATACAAGGTTCGATATACGTGGCTGCGGCAAATGTCAGGACGGATTCGGTTCGTTAGGCAGCAATGAACTACTGACTTGATTAGGAGGTGCGACATAACAAAACTTCATAAGCGGGCCAGTTAGCAAGATATCTCCATTGCAAGCACCAACCGTACTCACCCAAAGACAATCCACGGCATATGGTCGGACCGAACACGCGCCGCGACGACATACGTGAATATAGTGCTCACAAGCAGGTGAACTGTACCCCAGTAGAGCCGCAGCAAAGGAACGAGGAAAAACAGTGCTACCCCGACGTTGAAGGCGTGTTTTAGCTGGTGTTGGTTCTTTGGTAGCTTAGCATAGACACTGCTGAGAGGGTACGCGACAAGCAAACAGAAAATGAGCTGGGAGACGCGTTTCGCATGTTAAATCGTGAGCTCTCCCTGGAGGTTGATTCTACGAGCGTGCACACCTTTATCTGGTCCGCTGGCGCCCCTAATATTGAGCTCAGCGATGTAAACAGAGCATCCATGATTGCTCGGTGGTGCTCGTCGTGGCAGCTGCTAAAAAGTTGGGGAAAGCACGTTGCTTGACTATCCCTAATCCGGACTTGACCTGGATGTGGACCCTGAGCACAACAGTCAGTAAGCTGAGGCCACGCCCCCCCTTTATGGATGTCGCGTACCCTATGTCGAACAAACTCAGCATAACGTTTGAAACTACGCGTATTACAGATCTCAACCCGTGCTGGAGACCACAAGAGCAGATCAGTCGATGAGCGTCCTGGCTGCGTTCAGCACCAACCGCATCGCCGAAAGCCGCACAAGCGCCGGAATATTTGAAATATGAATCGTGATGTCGCTGCCCTGCCGTTCTAACCACACCCACAGCGTTCGAACCAGTTTATAAAGGGTGAGTAAAACATAGTATATGTGGATTACTCTGATCGCAAGACCCTCGCAAATGACCCGGTCAAAGTCCACCCGGTTATAGAACGCCTATCGTCCATGCCTTGGCAAAAGACTATCACGCTTTCTCGACAGTCTAAAGGGTGCGCTCGAATAAGTTCTACGCATCAGGGCTCACTCAAATGGTAGCCAGATGTCACCTAGTGACAGACGAAATCACCTCCCAAATTTCAGAGGGGTTACAACAAACGCCTGTCAGTCGAAATTACAAAACAACTGCTTACTCCCAGGGATGCGGTGTCCACACTCAACCCCTATCTACCATCTAGGTTGGGATCTTACATATTTTCATTCAACATACATCAGCCGCTCTCACTGTCAACGAAAACTATGACCCTGGTATGCGCTATGTGTACGGGAAACTCGTATCTTTATATTGATACCTTTCACCAGACGTTAGAAAAGGTGCGAGAGTAACCCGATCCACTGTAGATAGGGCCTCAGCGCACTCGCCGTGTTAGATATGACTATGGCACTCGACCGAATCGTCCCGGAAACCATGCCGTGGCTGCATACAGATGAAGGCCCGGAGTGCGTCAGTTCATGCCCAAGCTCGGTGTCTACTCACACGACCTTGCCTTCACACCACTAGTGATTCGTAAGTCCGTATGCATGCCGCTACCTGGATCTTCGTTATTGATTAGGAAATGGTAGTGTCTCGCATACCAAGACCTCGCTAATCGGGCCCTCCCTTCACATCCCTATCACCAATAATCGGCTTAATCTGGGAACATGGCAGGGGATATATCTAGCCGAATTCAGGTACGCATTTACCCCGGCGGAGCGTAGTGATGCTGAACGGGTGCCATAGACACGCATCACAGACTCGCCGGGTTGTATGCACCATCCTGTGAGTGTATCGATCCGGAACCTAAGCCGTTTTTCAACCGCCCCATCGTCTCTCAGGCCATAATCGCACGGATATCAGAGGCCGGAAATGAATCATAGAAACATCAATGAAACTTGAATAACATAAGACTTCAATCGTTTGCTTACAAGGGGTCAAGCTCGCCATCAACGAGAACCCCTTCACGAGAAGTATCACCGAAAAATTGGCACCAATTGCAGGGCGGGCAATTCAACAAGTTCAATGTCAATTGATTTTTACCGGATGTTGAGATCCAGTGTTGTGCTAATCATACAATGTGGGCATATAGACAGGGTTCAGGAGCGATAAAGGTGGCAACGACAGGATGGACGACGAGAACAGGGAGAACAAGGTGCGCCTACTGGGACGATGACCTGCTCGGAAGATAAGTTAAAAGCGGAACACGGGCGCAGTTTCCGATCGCTGTTGAAGCGACGAGAAGCGCACTTAGGCGTGCTGCTCGCGAGCCCAGCGGGCGGCGGCGACGAGGTTCGCAAGCGAAGCTGTGAACGAGACAATGATCAGCCTGGTGTAATTGCTGTTAGGTAAGGTATTCACCCTCAGTCTCCTTCCAGCCACGGGTCTTCAAGCCGCAATCGGGGTTAACAAAGAGCAGCTCGGGCTTGATGAGCGTCAAGAACTCGGTGATGCGGTCCTTGATCTCCTGCTCGCTTGGGACACGGGGCGAGTGGATATCGTAGACACCGGGCCCGATCTCGTTCGAGTAGCCAAACTGCTTGAAAGCGCTGAGCAACTTGAGGTCACTCTTGGAAGCCTCGACAGAGATGACGTCGGCATCAAGACGCTGGATGGACGGGAAGATATCGTTGAAGTCGGAGTAGCAGAAGTGAGAGTGAGTCTGGGTGGCATCGCCAACACCGGCGGTGGCGAGCCTGAAAGAGTCGACGGCCCAGGTGAGGTAGTTGTCCCAGTCGACACGGCGAAGAGGGAGCTATGGTCAACCATGTTTAGTACAAACCTGGACGTGTGTGTTATGCATACTCACACCCTCACGGATAGCGGGCTCGTCGACCTGGATGGCATGGATACCGGCCTTCTCGAGATCGATAACCTCGTCACGGAGTGCAAGCGCAAGCTGCTTGGACTGCAACTCGCGGGAGACATCGGCACGAGGGAACGACCAGTTGAGAATCGTGACAGGTCCAGTGAGCATACCCTTCATGGGTTTCTTGGTCACGCTCTGCGCATAGCTCGACCACTTGACGGTCATCGGGCCAGGACGGCTGACGTCGGAAACGATGATGGGTGGGCGGACGTAGCTAGAGAGGACAAATCAGGCACGGTAATGGAGAAAGAGACAAAGAGACAAACCGAGAGCCGTAGCTTTGCACCCATCCGTTCTGGGTGAACACAAACCCGTTAAGCCGCTCGCCAAAGTACTGAACCATGTCGTTGCGCTCGGGCTCGCCGTGAACCAAGAGGTCGATGCCAACCCGTTCCTGGAAGGCAACAACGTCCTGGATCTCCTTCTTGATGAACTCCTCGTACTGCTCCTGGGTGATGGTACCCTTGGTCAAGTTGGCGCGAGCAGTGCGGATATCCTTGGTCTGAGGGAAGGAGCCGATGGTGGTGGTCGGGAACTTGGGGAGATCCAAGTGCTTCTTCTGGGCCCCCCAACGTACAGGGAATGGACTCTTGCGGTCAAGATCCTCGGGCTTGATAGCAGCGACACGCTTGCGGACGGCATCATCGGAGGTGTGCTCGAACTCGCGACGCTTGGCGATGGAGACGCGGTTCGCCTCGAGGGCAGACGAGATGGCACTGTCCTGGGAGCCAGAGACGGCAGCAGCAATGACGGCAACCTCACGAGCCTTCTCGAGTGCAAAGGAGAACCAGTCATGCTGCTCCTCGGTGAGCTTGGTCTCGCTAGCGAGGGTAACCGGAGTATGGAGCAGAGACGACGAAGTTGCGATGACTACGCGGTCCTCACCGAGAGCTTCGGCGGCCTTCTGGGCGAGCTTGATCGAGGCAGCAAAGTCGTTCTTCCAGATGTTGCGGCCGGAGACGAGACCGAGAGAAAGGACAATAGGGGTGTCCTTGATCGCAGCGATGACACCGTCAAGCTGGGCAGGAGCACGGTCGAGATCGATGTGGAGGCCAGCGACCGGGAGCTTGGCGACAAAGTTGACGTTCGAGTCGAGACGACCGAAGTAAGTGGTCAGCATGACCTTGATGCCGGTCTTGGAGAGGGCCTCGTAAGCAGTGGCAAAGTCCTTGGCGTGCTTCTCAGCAGCGTCGAGAACGAGGATAGGTTCATCGACCTGGACCCACTCGGCACCCGCGGCCTTGAGCTCGGATAGTACCTGCTCATAGACCGGGAGGAGCTTGGACAGGAGAGAGATGGGCTCGAAGCCGGACTTGGCCTCTTTTGCGTTCTTTCCGAGGAGCAGGAAGGACAGAGGCCCGAGGAGAACGGGGCGGGTCTCGACGCCAGCGGCCTTGGCCTCCTTGTACTCGGCGAGAGCCTTGTTGTAGAGGAGCTTGATGTCGGTGGACTCGGAGAACTCGGGAACGACGTAGTGGTAGTTGGAGTCGAACCTATAATTGGTAACATATGTAAGATGTAACGCATATGGCCCGAAAAGGCAAATGATCAGACCATTTCTTCATCTCGGAAGCTGGGACATCAACGCCGTCCGCCTGGCGACCACGGCCCATGGCGAAGAACACATCGAGATCGGAGAGACCCAGGCCCTGGTAACGCGCGGGGATGACGTTGAACGCGGCAGAGTGGTCGAGGACGTGGTCGTAGAGCGTAAACTCGCCACTGGAAAGAGATAAACGCGTGTACGCGACCAAGAACGGAAAGCGCGTACCTAGGGACGTGCGTGACGCCCTTCTCCTTGACCGAGGTCCAGGAGGCCTTGCGGGTCTTGGCGGCGGCCTCTTGGAGCTGGTCGGCCGAAATCTTGCCTGCCCAGTAGGCCTCGACGGCCTTTTTGACCTCACGGTTGGCACCTACAGAGCGTCAGTCGCGGGCTGTCTGGTGGGTCGTCGAGACGCACCGATGCGGGGGAAACCAAGAACGCTGGAAGAAACCATTTTCGCGATGGAGGTTGAGGGTGAATGCGAGCGATGGGGCACACGGCCGCTTTAAAGCGCAAATTTATAGGCGGAGAGTCACGTGTGCGTTATCGGCCGTGATCCCTCTGATCAGGGAAACTATCGTACGGTCGCTCATCCCGAGAACTTGGAAAAAGCCGCGCAGAGCACGCCATCCACGCAAAGCCATGGGCTAAGATGTTCCCTGCAAGAACGTTGCCTCGTTGCACACAAGACACAATAAATTAATGCATTATTACGCAAAGTGCACCACGCGCTCATCCATTGAAAGCTGACGCGTTTGGTTCCATCAGTACAGAACACGTAAACTAAGACCGACAACCCCACTCACCATCATCCCCGATCTCCATGCCCAGCTCGTTCCGTGCCATCTCTTTGAACTGCCTGTCCAACACGTCTTCGAACCCCCACGATGGCCCGTACAACCACTGCCGAACGCGGGCGACCAAGAACCCCAGATCTAGAATCGACAGCGCGAGGCGGAACACGATGAGCGATAAGACAGAGTGGAACATGTTTGAAAGCCCAGAAGAGATAGGCGGAACGGCTTGAGCATAGCCTATGGCTGCCCACTTGGCGGTGATGTTGAGTCTGTTCGACGGGCTACCAAGAGACTGGTTATTGGCTTGCAGCATTCGTTGTGCACGCCCGACGAAGATCAGTTCCTGTATGTAAACATTGATTCGCTTGTCAAGTGGCAGGCCGATACCAAACGTACTCGAGGGATGAGATCCTGGAACTCCAAAAATGTCCTGAACTTCTCCTTCAGCGCACTGTGCGGGGGTTACTAACGTTCCAAAAAGTTTATAGTAGAGCGGGTAGCACGTACGCTTGCTGAGCAAAGTTGTCCGCCTGCTTTTCATCCTGACCTCCTTCTGGGCTGGCACCCTGCTCGTTCTTCTGAATGCGATGTGGACGTAACAAGATGCTACTAGCAAACAAGTTTGCATTGCCTTTACGGATACCCCATGACTCGGCAACACTCTTCCGCGCCATATTGGTTTATTTATGGCCTTAGGTCGCATATAGTTCGCACTCACTTCGATCGCCTCAAGATCTCCAACGAACAGGCTTCTCCACACCGTGGAATATTCGCGCTTGAATTTCTCCGAGAGGGTCACGTACACTAACACCCACCATAAGCATGTGAACCAGGGTACCAAATAAATTACTTGCGTCCGTGGTCAATCAAGACAACCTGTGGTATCTTCGGATTTTGTGGGTTTGGTCGAACCAGAACTGACGCGCATATACTCGATCAGATATACAAGGTTTCAACTCGTATCGAGACACTTACCGTTTCCTGGATGAGGATCCGCATGCAAGAACCCGAAAACAAACACCTGAGCACCAAGGAGGTCCAACAAAGTATCCATCGCGACTTTTGGATCGAAGCCCCACTTGCGCTGGGTTGCACCATCGGTCAAACGACATGCTCCGTCGATCCTGACAACATAAGCAATGCTGTCAGATGGACCAGCATTCGATGACGCTGAAACCTACCAATCGGCCGTCATCACCCTGTCTCCCGTCCGGTCCCAATATACATCTGGGACGATCACTCGTCCGCGTAACTTGGGTTCACTTGCGATGTCCGCTGCGGCCCGTGTTGCGTTGTGTGCTTCACGTATAAAGTCGGTTTCGTGCCGCATTTGTTCCGTGACGTCTATTCAACGGATCCAGGTCACATGAGATCGCCAGTCAGACGATATTGAGCGGTAGAATGCACTCACAAGATCCTATAAATGCGATAGGCATATCAAAGAACTTCTCCCCCATCATTAACAGAGTTCGATAAGAAAACAAGTCCCATTCAAGCTGGTAGGCCATTAAGCCAAGGTGCAAACATCCCAATGACGATTTGTAGCGCACCTGCTGTCGGATAGCTGACTTTTGCACTTTGACTGCTACCTCCTTCCCATTATATCTGGCTCGATGAACTTGTGCGATTGAAGCAGAAGCAACTGGTTCGGGGTCGAAATATTCGAATAGGGTCTCTATCGGCGCGCCGAGTGATGATTCTACGGTCTGACATACGAACAGGGTTGGTTAAGCGGGGATTCGAGGCCGAGCATGACATACTTTCTTGACTATCTCGAAACCCTCGGTTGGCGCTTGGTCAAAGATGGTGCTGAAGGCTTCTCGGTCTGTTACCATTGGGCCAAAGTCAGCGCACATATACGAGATACTGGCTCACACGTACATGGTGCGGGGAGTAGCGCTGCTTGAAGTCCAATTGCCTGGCCAACCTTGATATACAAACCTCTTCGTGGGACGTCAATAGATGAACATGCCCAAGCTTTTGAGGCAGAGGGCTTACCCATTAGTAATAATACAGTCGTGAAGTCTCCAAGCAACTCGTTCGTGCAATGCGTCAATTCCGGCTGAGTTCTTGGGATTAAAGTTCCATTTATCTGATGCACACGATTTTAGCACATTATGTAGCATTCTTAGTGGTCTACTCACAGTCTAAAGTGACAACGACACTAGATAAAGTATTTAGAGTGTACCTAGAGCAGCATCTCTGAACGCTTACCCCATCCATAATGTTCGCAGCGATCGACTATAGGTTCCCCCTCAGCCAAGCCAAGTGTCATGGCCAAAGGTATTCCACTCACCGAATCGCACTCGCCTTGAACTCTCTATCGTAATAATACCCAGCAATCCCCAGTGTACCCGCGCCGATCCCAACTTTCGCAGCCCTTGACAGCGGCTTTCGGCTCGCCGATACACCAGAGTATGCCCGGCCAAATCGAGGCCACTGCCTGGAGAAATATCGGGTTGGGTTCAACATGTGTGAGGAGGTGCGGTGGTGGTATTCAGATGAATTGCGCGTAGTGTGCACTCATGGCATTATATCATGGAGGGTTGCCGGAACGATGACGCGTAAGGCAGCTTCAATCGGGCTCGATTTTTGTGGGGGTATAAGCGCCGACCCTGTGTGCCCGATTTGGATGTGTCAAGGTTGCTCTGGGCTGTGACTCTCGACTGCTAGAAACCACTGGAAGCTGTCCTTTCATCAACGAAATTGTGCACAACGATCTTTAAATACTGAATGGTGACCGGACCTGTGCTTTATTTGCACCCTGCTCGCTTGCTAAAGTGACTGGGGCCGGAGAGTTGCCACTCGCCATTCGGTTATCCGTACTTAATCGTTTTCATAAACTATTCAAAGACCAGTCTTTCGCTCCACTGCGACGACCATGGTAAATACTCTGGATCTTGAACTACGCCCGGGCTCTGGGCTGGGACCATTCGAACTTGGTGTGTAGCCTCCCCGTCCCAGTTGACTCACCGCTCAATTACCCGTAGGGTCCTCGCTCTTTGATGTCCTCGCGCTCCTTCGCCGACCGTCTCCTCCTGTATTCCCCTCTGTCTCTGTCAAGTTTGACACTGCTCAACCCGCAGTCTCTCCGATCATCCTCCACCTCCGCCCACACCTCGATCTCCTGTTCACTCGCCATACCCAGAGACTGCACACGATATCCCTATCCCTACTACGAAATGTCCATTCGCATCCCCCGCTCGTGCTGAGCTACAAGAACGAAGTTCTTGCGGGTCCGGACGTCGTACTTCGCCGAACAGCCGTCCAGCGAACGATGGGACCGACGTACAAGGGCGAGCGGATGAAGTATCCGGGCGTGTGGTTCTCGTTTGATGAGGATACCCCTGGTGCTAGTGCGGCTGGGAATGGGGCGAACAATGGAGAAGGGAATGCCGAAGTCAAACGAGTGGTAATTACCCAGAGGCAGGGCGAGGAGGGAGAGAAAGAGGACAATACGGATGAGGTTGTTCCCAATTCGGTCATGTATGGAGATGTTAAAAAGGCGGTCATCAAGGTGAGTGCATTTTATGTTGCTCTAGTATTCACTTTTGACTCCCTTTCAGGTTCATGACGGGATTTACCTTCACTTTTATTCTCCGGAGCATGACGCGGAGCCTATCCATGTTCAAATAGGAGTGACCACGGCGGAAGATCTCACATGTGACTTGGGACCACCAATATTGACTCACTATAAAGGTATTTTTTGCCAAGCTAGTCGTCCGACGCTTGATTGACCCGATCTTATAGAGGATGACAGGATGGCGATACATGCGACCGCCAAGGATGACGAAGAAAGCTGTAGGCCCGGCAAAATCCTTACTTCTTTTTTGTTTTATTAATTTGCCTCATTTGCAGACTTTTATAATTACTTTCAACACGGCCTCGATTTTCTCATCTCTGGCAAGACCCATCGAGTGCGCAAGATCATTGTGCACACAAACGTTGTAAGTCCATTATATTTGAATGCCGACAATTCACTCAGACATGTACTCCAGCCAGGTTCTCCACTATTTCAGCGTTACAAACGTTGCCCATGGGAGTTTGCGATAGACAACCGAGATGACACATTGGTGGCGCCCACACCTGAGATCAGGCTCACACCCTCGCCCACTCCAGACTTGGATGTATCACCATCTCGGTCTTCGGGGAAGAAGAAGAAGAAATCCGAAGGCGGGTCGACTCGTACGTCCTTTGAAGTTCAGTCGTCTCGGCCGAGTGTGAGCGAGGAGGTGACAACCTTCTATGACTCGGTGAGCTATGCCATTTGTAGTATCTCAAAGATGATGGGCCTGACATTGGTATCGGCAGATCGATATACTCAAGACTCACTTGAGCCCTGGCACACGACAATCCCCACAGCCCTCGATGCAGCTTGAACGTACCGCCGACCTACCACACAACGAGTTGCTTACGTTGCCGAACGCAACGACGCATTTGTTCGCATTCGACGGAGTAGTATGCGAGGCCAGTGAAGTTGGCGATGTCCTATGCGTAGTTTTGTTTTGAAATTTAGTTTATTCGAGCACCAGGGCTGTACTAGCAGCCACAGCTAATTTGCGCGCACAAATCGAATTAGATATTTGTACATTGTGGGAGTAGCTTGTCCAATTTCAGGTGCTTAACCTGTGCTCTCGATCGACGCCGGCCTAGGCTAGGTTCTTGTACACGCCATACAACGGGTATATGCTTTCCTTCACCAATCCCATCTCCCAGTCAATGGTCTTCGCTCTCCGTGCAGAGCGTGGTTTGATTACCAGCGGGAACTTCTTTGGGTGCCGTACCGTCTCCCCAACCCAAGCATTTTGCTCAATATTGATCTTTGTACCAGAAGGTGCAGAGAACTTGAACGCCCATAATAGCCTCGAAAGAGCGATGAAGATGCCTTGTTCTGCAATTTGAACCCCTGGGCAGGAACGACGACCTGCGAGGGTGACTGATGTTAGTTCCCGATCGACTCGAACCCAACCGAGATCGAGCACGCACCTGCTCCGAATGCAAAGTGATCCCGTTTAAAAGAGTCTCCCTGTGCGACTGACTCGGCAGCCGACATCTTGTGGTTGATGAAACGCTCGGGCTTAAAGGCCCCCGGTTCATCATATCGTTCGGGGTGGGTGTGAATCGCCCAGATGTTACATATGACTGTGTATACTATGAGGAACGTGAATTGAAACGAGGGGGTTTTAAAACTTACCGGTCGAGTCTTTCGGGAGGAAAAATCCGTCGTGAATGTCATCTGAAAGTAGTTTAAACAAACCCCCCGCAAAATCGGTGTTGATCACTCGCTCACCTTGTTCCAGTTTATGAGGGGTTCCGATAGGTTTCGGTGGGCGCCACCTCAATACCTCCTTGACAACTGACATAGGTTGGGTTTGAGGGTGTGTTTTGGAGGGAGTATTTCTATGAATGAACTATACCTGCTCTTACAAACGGCATAGACTGCTCATCGTTCCACACGGGCAGGGTATCCTCGCTGTATAAATTGTCGATCTCGTCGTGGGCACGTTTTTGACTTGCAGGGTCATGTATCAAACTACACTCAACAAGTTAGCTATATGCGCTGCGGAAACTTGGTCTTGTGCCCATACGCTAGAATGCAAGTCGAGATGGCCCCAGCCACCTGATAAAATGAATAAAGAACGCATGCAGTCAGTTGAACCATAATCGGAAGCCAGAGATTGGGATCAGACTCACGGTGTCCGACCCCTCTTCAAGTATTATTCCGCACGCAAAAGCTTGTTGGCGTCGAGTTAGCCCAGAAGCCTGTTCGTCAAGACGGAACTTGAAACCCAAAGTATTAGCGTTTTGCCCACTGACCCCCCGGTCCCACGCGATATCCGCAAGATCTAACCGGTTAGAGCTGGGCGGGAGTGTCTGCTGATTCATCTCTCGGCATGAACCGCACCTTCATAGAGTCCTTCCATCACTTCGCCAACACACCCGGCCTTGGCCTTCCATGGTGATAGAAAGTCGGGCAGGTACCTAGCACAGGACACACCGTCAGCTACTGACATGGGAACACCAGCCCATTTACACACCCAAGACGCGGGAAGTGATCTATGAGAGGCCCTGCCCCTGGTGTGAACAGTTCACGCAAGTGGACTACTATGTTTTCAAGGTTCTGGACCGCTGGGTCTTCGTGTGCTTCGCATCGAATACCGTAGTCTAGACGTAATTTTGAGGATAGGTCGTAATATACACTAGTGTATATGCACCACTTACTCAGACACGTCAGGACACTGGTTGCGTAACGCATTGGATGTTTCATGTAGTCCTCCGGTTGGTGTAGAAAGTCATATAGCAGCTGTACACTTTCAGCTTCTTGAACACGGAAGTGCTCATTTTTGGAAGGTGTGGGGCCGTAATGCTGTGTTATCCGCTCTCTGGACGCTCGCCATACATCAGTATCCTGCTGAAACCTCCATGTCCGACCGATTAGTACAGCTGCCCAGCTATTCCGTCCCAACTTACAATAGAAAATCCCCTTTGGCTGCGATTTCGGTAGCTATTTGGCGTGGCCGACCAGAGTAGATTGCACCCCGTTTGTCCAGAAGTTGGCCGACTAGTGACCCATCGCCTCCAATAGTGAGCATGGTGCTTGTACCGACCTTTAATGAGGCAATAGGTCCATATATCTCGTTTAGCTCACGTAGCCTGGAAATTTTGGTTAAAGCTGCGGTAATTCTGCAAGGCGCGTTAACCTACTGAGCGTATATGTTTACCGGCTTCATCTGCAACACATTTCCAAGGATTGGGAGAGGAGGTGGACCTAGCGTATAATGGGGAGGAAAGGTGAAAAACAACGATAGAGCAGCAGGGAGTGTACGTTCATACCCTGGGGCATGTCTGAGCGACGGCTTCCTGACCAATTCCGGGACTTTACAAGGTATATCAGCAGTAGAGCTAAAACCAAGCCGCCAGCAACATAGTCCTGAGTTTGAAGGCTTCCGATCATATCCGGGGTGTAAAGCCGTAGGGGCGGGAGGAGAGCACGGTCGCCCGTTATATACTGTCTTCAGGCCATATTGAGTGTGCAGCGCAGCGCTCATAGCTGCTTTTGGTGAATATTCAGTCACACGTGACCTGATATGCCTGGATTTGTGACCAATACAGAACGAAACTGACGAAGCATTATCTCATATACCTGCTTCGGCAGGCAACCTTTTATTGCTTTTTTGCCAAAAGCCATACATAGCTGTATGCATGGTAGATTGGCTGCACCCTGATAACCGCTGAGGGCGAATCGCAATTGATTAGTTCTAAGTGGACTTGTGGGCAGAATATCCATGTGGCTATCAGGTGGCTACATCTGCGAAGCGCCAGAGGACCCTTGATGATCTCCCAGCCCGAATCGTCTCGCGACAAACTCTTGACTATCACTTGACTTGTTGCGGTGCCCTCCACAACAACCCTGTGCTGCCAACGCATATAAATATACGAACATCCACCCCCCTCGACTTTAACAACCTTCACGCTTTTGATTTTGTGGTCGCCGGAATCACCATGCCTCCGAAGTTCGATCCAAACGATCCAGCTGTCGTAGAACTCATCTCGCTCTTCCAGTCGGTTGGCTTCTCGGCTCCCAAAGCGACAGAGGCGGCCCGCGCCAAATCCGCTCCTACACTCAAAGAATTAATCCAGACGTATAAGCTAGACACCAAGAGCCTAGACGAGAAACAGGCCCTCTTCATTCAGTCGGTCGCGACACAGGGCGCAAAGCTCGGACCAGCGGAAAAGGGATACTTGGTCGACGCGATAGTCGATCGAAGGCTTAAGAGTCCGGAACAGTTCTCTGGTCAGTCGAGTGTGGCGTAAACTGGGGAAGGTGAACACTGACCCGGGTTAGGGCAGCCGCTCTGAAATATCTGGGCGCACACCCTGCGCCTGTAAACGATGCCGAGTTTAACAGGGAGTGTGGTGTAGGTATGTAAACCTCAGCAATGCTCGCTTTGCTGTTAACTCGTATCGCGTGAGTGCAGGAATCGAGCTCTCGCCGAGCGATATCGCGGCTCATGTGGCCGGGTACATGGCGTCAAAGGCCCCCGCGGGCTGGTCGGCTCTGAGTGGCGCAATTGCCGATCTCAAGTCGACAGACCTTCGGTGGGCCAGCCCATTGGTCGCCAAGAACGCCGTGGAGAAAGCCTTTACAGATGCGTTCGGGACCAAAGAGGAAGCGAAAGCCAAGGTACGCTCAAATCGATTGGCTTATTCGTTCTATCTCGCTGATCGGTCCCCAGACCATAAAGGAAACGAAGAAACCTGCCACGACAGCTGCGACTCTCCCCGAATCAGCACCTGCTGCACCCGAACGAGTTGTATTCGAAGAAGGGTTCCTGAAAGCATTGCACAAGCCGGGCGAGAACCCGCAGATCGACCCGAAATTGCGCGAGCAACATCTGGCAGCAACACACGGCCAGGTGTTTACGCGGTTCCCACCCGAGCCGAACGGTTTTTTGCATATTGGTCATTCCAAGGCGATTTTCGTTAATTTCGGGTACGCGGCGCACCACCATGGAAAGTGCTACTTGCGGTACGATGATACGAACCCTGAGGCTGAAGAGGCGATCTATTTCGAGAGTATTTTGGAGACCATACGATGGCTTGGGTACGAGCCGTACAAGATTACCTATTCGAGCGACTACTTCCAGGAGCTGTATGATCTCGCAGTCAAACTCATCCAGAAAGACGGCGCGTATATATGTCATTGCACAGGTATGATTCGCGCGCGTTGAATGCATGTTGAGCACTGACATGTTTCGGTGTAGCCGAGGAGATCAAAGCTAATCGGGGTGGCGAAGAGCGGGGCCCGCGCAAGGCGTGCGCCCACAGGACGCGCCCAATTGCCGAATCGTTGGCCGAATTTGAGAAGATGAAGAATGGAGAATACAAGCCTGGGGAAGCGATCTTGCGAATGAAGCAGGATCTGGAGGACGGGAACCCGCAAATGTGGGACCTCATTGCGTATCGAACGCTCACGACGCCGCACCACCGCACCGGATCCAACTGGTGCATATACCCTACGTATGATTTCACGCACTGCCTAGTTGACAGCTTCGAAAACATTTCGTGAGTCAGCCCTGTTCGTTTAGATATCATGAGCTGATCGATTGGCCCAGTCATTCGTTGTGTACAGTTGAGTTTATCCTCTCACGTGTGTCGTACGAATGGCTGTGCGATGCAGTGGAAGTGTACAAGCCTCGCCAGTCCGAGTATGGGCGTTTGAGTCTGCAGGGCACGATTACGTCGAAGCGAAAGCTGCTCAAACTTGTCACCAAAGGCTATGTCAGCGGATGGGACGACCCTCGACTGTATACGCTCGTTGCACTTCGAAGACGAGGCGTACCACCCGGCGCGATCCTGTCGTTTGTGGGGAATCTGGGCGTATCGACTGCGTCGACCACTATCGAACTGAAAAAGTTTGAACAGACCGTGCGGCAGTACCTTGAGAACAACGTACCACGGCTGCTCATGGTTCTTCATCCTCTCAAAGTGACAATCGAGAACCTGCCCGAAGACTACGTGTTATTCGTCGAAAAGCCACTTCATCCCAAGATTCCATCGCTCGGGTCGAGTCGTATCCCGTTCACCAAGCATGTGTACATCGATGCCGACGACTTTCGGACAGAAGACTCGAAAGACTACTTTCGTCTTGCGCCCAACAAGACGGTTGGCCTATTCCAGGCGCCACATCCTGTCACGTGCACGTCATACAAAACAGACTCGGCGGGCGCTGTGACGGAGCTTGTATGCAGGCTGGAAGACGGCTCCGATGGAAAGCCCGTGCCGAAGCCCAAGGCGTGGATCCAATGGGTGGCAGACCATGCGCCCTCGGGAAGCCCTGTCGTTGTGGACGAAACGCGGATATTTCATTCGCTGTTCAAGAGCGACAACCCTGCTGCGACAGATGACTTTTTGGCCGACATCAACCCGCACAGTCTGGATACAGTCAAGGGCGCGATGGTCGAAGTCGGGTTCTGGCCATTTGCCAAAAAGGCGATGTCTGACGCACTTGCTGAAAGCAAAGCGAGGACCGAAAAGGCGCTGAAAGAAGAGTCTGTGGGGGAGGGCGTCGGGTCTGGCGCAAAGAGTGACGATACGCCGATGCCGACAGCAGAGCAACTGGTTGGAAACGAAGCAGTGCGGTTCCAGGGGCTTCGCGTTGCGTACTTCGCGTTGGACAAGGACTCGCAGGTCGGATGTTTCAAGGAGGGGGCTGGTGTGGCGCCTGGGCACCGGGTCGGGGACCGGCTGGTGCTGAACCGGATCGTGAGTCTCAAAGAGGACGCTGGAAAGAATGCGTAGTTGGCTATTGTGCTGGGGTAGTTATACGATCACGGAATTGAGTTTTAAGGTGCATGTCTATAGATCATCCAATAAAGTCGACAATGAGAAAGCCCACAACAGGCGCAAAGAAAGCGCGGGGGGGGCGGCACAGCCACCACGTGGAAGCCGGTATTGTCTTAGTTCGGCGCTTGATGAGATGGAGACACGAGCCTGCAGCCTCGCCCAAGTGCCGTGTATCAGACACATATCGCGCACACACCCTACTTGGGCTATGTCTGAATGTGGTAAAACTACGGGCGCAGGGCGAATGATATTACGAATGGGTCGTAGCGAGAGCGAGTTTCAGACCGCCAACTGCTGAGTCAGCGGGCAATTTGCAATGTGGTTGCTTCAAGCCCTCATGGTCCAAGTAGAGCCCGTCCATTGTCTGTCACAATGAGCCTCGCACTCGCGCTGCACTTAAGGTCTGCCTGCGCCCCAGATCCGCACCCACCTCCCCCCAATGCCACTCCTCGCACTCCCCGCCGAGCTCCTGCACCAGGTCGCGGCCTGCCTCGCGCTCTCCAATGACTCCGACTTGTCCAACTTTGCCTCAACCTGCCGTACCACGCGACTTGCGACCAGGTCTCTCTTGTTTCGCTCGATGACTGTCGCCTCTGCCGCCAAACTCGAGTCTCTCGCGTGTGCAGACCGCGAAACACTCGGTTACATGAGGTCGGTCGGTTTAGGTTGCGTCTAGCCTATTGAGTTTAAATTGTTCCCAAATTAGGCATTTTACCCTCCGTCTCGAGTGCGACTTCTTTGACGAGTTTGCGGCGGCCTGCCAGGCGCAATGCGGCCAGTCGGTACTGCCTGCATTGGCGCATATCCTCCTCAGCGCGCCGCAGCTTTCCACGCTACGCATCCAGATCCCCGACATCCGGGACGATTACCACGCCAACTCATGGTCTCAGCTCCTCCGACTAAATGCACAAGGCGTCGCTCTGGGTTCAGCTCTTGCTCGTGTCCTCCCTGCAAACACCACTTTCCCCGCACTCCGCACTCTTCACCTCGATGGAGTTTCTCAGCTTGGGCCCCTAGTACGCATGACGCCCAACCTTACTGCCCTATCTGCACACATGTGCGAGGGCTTTGCGGAAGATGCTTGCCGCGAGCTCGTCCAGGGCACTCTCCCCCTCATCCCTTGCCTCGAGGAACTCGCGTTTGATCCTTTTAGCTTGCAATTTGCGAGCTCTGGCCTGAACGTTCCCAAGGCTATCATCGGAGCTGCCCCCGGTCTTCAGATCCTCGATTTGAGGTCCCGGTCATTTGACTTTAGCACTGGACACACCGAATGGCGCACCACCGACGCAATCGTGAGTCAGCTGAACCTTGTGCATTCCAGCCGGATTCTGACGTTTGATGACAGGATCTCTCGGATTGTATACCCTCCAGCTCGCGGTTACGCGAATTGCACCTGCCGTTTGCGCCATCTGCCAACGAGGCGTCGACCGCAGTTTCGGCCGAGTCACACAAGGCGACCTTGCAGGGTGACCGGGCGCGCGAAACCGAACTCTTGGCTGTTATTCAGCTCGCGAGCGCATCGCCTCTCGAAAAGGTGTCATGGCTGCGGGCTGATGGCGACGAGCCCGTTGAATACGCGATTGAACGGGACGAGCATGGGATTCCTGCCCGAATTCGCACCGTCGGCGGCGCCCAGGTTCAACCTGATGCAATGGCGAATGTTGGTCCGAGCGGTGCACGGGGCTTTGTGAATGACCTGACATCGCTCTTGACCGCTGTCGCGTCGAGTACAACGTTTCACGCCGCAGTCGTGATGTGCCTCCTAGCCGATTCAGCTGTCTTGCCGCTTCCCATCCCACGCCCATTTGCTACGCCTGCTCTGCTGGCTGTCGGAGCTGCTCTTGGGATTGTTACCCGCGCCTCTTAAACCATTCAACTTTCGTTATTCTGCATCAAACTGTATTTTTGTATTTCTGTTTCAGCATTCGTGGATTATCCTTATTCTTTCGATCCTATCATTCGCACATCTTCCTGCTCTTCTTAGCCCATGCATCTTCACAACACCTATGTATATGCACACATCCATCTAATGATTATCGCCGCAGGGCGTGTTCCCCAATCGAGGTCAAGCAAACGGGGCGTTTTGCAAGGGTGCAATGACGTTCGGGTTGGTCCCCACAGACCCCAAGGCCAGAACCAGCGGCGTTCGTCGGCGATCTATATGATGCGCACCGGGTCCCATAGCACTAGTCGCTCACCACCGAGCTGAAACACAAGAGCGAAAAAACTTCACAGACAAACAAATACCTTGAGCGGTTTTATAAGCGCCGCTGAAGCACATGGTGCGGTCGATCCCCTCCCTCTCTCTCCGTTCGACTACGACCAGCGCTCGCCCCGATCGCCCATGGGTCTGCAGGAATTCGCGTGCAGATGTCTTAATATCACTGTCAGGAGCGCGCCACTCGAGTCTGCGCCTGCGCCAGTGTCTGACTCGACTCTGGCGCATTATGAACGAGTGTACGTGGGCGATGCCGGGATTCATGTCGTGCGTATCATCCAACCAGGCTCGGACAGCGTATTGACAGTGTTGGCAGTCCCACAGTCAGCTCACCCTGCGGCGGCGGGCAACACCAGAGGACAGTGTCCAGTGGACGACTGTCTCGTGTCTGTTGTGCTCAACTACCGTGTACCGAGTAGCGAGCGAGATTCCGCCCAACTTTGAACTCAAGGACGGGCTCGTCGCTCCCGGCGAGGAGTTTGCAGAGGCAGAGATCCTGCGCGGGCGCGATGGCTATATCGAGGTGAACGTTGGCTCGGATGGATGCTTGGTAGGTCACCTCTCGGCTTGGTGGCAATGGCTCGTCGCGCGGGCTCATAGTTTCCGTGGGCGCGTAGGATGCTAAACGGACGTCTGCAGCGCGCGAGAACGATTCGCAATACTCTAGAGCGTTCGACTTGTTGCTTCCTTCAACTCCCAAGCCGGCTGCGCTGCCTGCTACGCCCCAGCGGCCGTCATCCCCTACGCCCGCCTCGACCCCACGTCCGCACCTTCCCACGCTCCCACCCTTGTTTCATCCTCCGCCGTATTCGCCGTCGCATCCCGTGTTCGGATACCTATCCAAGAAGGCCTCGGTGTCGTCCAACCAATTGCGCACACAGGCCGAACAGGCGATCCAAGCGTTTGTCGATTCTCAAGTCGCTGAAGTGCTGGACAAGGAGCGCCACATTCGTGGCGAGGTGGAAGTCATCTGGAGTCGCTGGCGAGACAACTGGAGGCAGCAAGTGGGTCCCGACTCGATTTTGTCTCCCGAGACAGCTCACGCGTCGGCTGCCGTCTCGGTGGGAGAGTTCAGTCCCACGGCCATACCCGGCTCCGGTAGCCCTACGGCTCCAGCTCAAGGGTCCCATGTGCCTCTCCCCGTGCGACGGCCCTCGATGCCGCCGACTCATAGTGGTCCATCGATGCTCTCCCAGTCATTGCGGCAGTCTAATTTCGTCGCGCCACCCCCACCCTCTACCCCTTCACCCCAACATAACGGGCAGCGGGATGCAACCACGCGGAACACGGTGGACGATTCATTTGCGGTGTCCGCCTCTTTCCAGATACGTGCGGGCGACGAGATGCGTGCGCGTGAATCCGCCCGGGAGGCTGAGCAGCGCCGGCTCAAGCGGCTGAGCCAGCAGGGAAAGTCCGGAGCGCCTCCGACCGTACCAGAAGAGGAACAATCAGGCGACGAGGAGACCCGGGTACGACCCCGGAACGGAGTTGCAGAGGGCAAACGCAAGGTCACGTTCCAGGCCGATGTGAAAGAAGAAGACGGCGCGTCCCAGCCGGTACCCCGGAAGGATGATGGTGATGGCGATTATAGTGATGTCGAGGCCACAGGCACACGTGAGTCTGGGCGCCCCTTTGCTGAATTCAAACTCATTGTATTCTGGACAACGTTTTCAGCGGTGCTTTTCAATCTTGATGAGGATGAGGGTGATCAACCAAGTGCCATCGTGGAGGATGGAGCAAGCACACCTGAACAACCCGTGACACCGCGCGCAAAAGCCAAGGCAAGGGCCAAGTCTAAAACCGCGAAACAGCCGCCACCCATTGGGCGGAAAGCACCGGTACCCGCTTTACTTACCGTCGACCTTAGCTCCACTCCTGCCCCTTCCAAACCGAAGGCCCCACCCAAGTCTGTCCAACAGACCACCAAGGTGCGGCAGGTACGCCCGGGTGAAGACAAGCTGCTCGAACTCTTGGCGGCCAACCTCCCCTCGCACCGAGATGCTTGGAAGCCAGGCGGCAAGGCTTGGGGATTCTTCGACGCGCGAAGAAAGTTTGCCGATTCCCCGGACACAGCGTCATTGACGAGCGAAGAACCAAACGGTGCGCAAACCCCACATGCCTCGGCCACGCAGTTCTAGAGCTTACGTTTAACCTATTTATATGCGTAGGCGCAATGGGGGATAACCCTTCCAAATTCGCAACGTCTCTCCCTGTTAGGATAGCCGCTGGCCCATTGACCATGGACACGGCCGAGGAGCGCGAACCGAAAACAAGCCTGCACAACGAGCCGGGTGTGCTCGTACCACCACTACGGTTGCACACCCAGACTCCACGACAATCGCGTGAACGAACGTATGCGATGCGCGATCTTGCGCGCTCCGTGGACCCCGGACCCGTACTCGAGCTCCAGGCCGCAGAAGACGCCGCAGGAGACACAGATGAAGATGAAACCGAAGGGGAGGATACCCTTGGAGAGATGAGCAGCGCTGAGCGCGTGCGACGGCGCACCATGCGAATTGTTCAGCGGCAGTCGGGTGTCCCAGACGCTGGGATGTGGCGGAGTGTTGCTTCGTGAGCGTCTTCATGGGCGGTTAATGTGAGGGCGAGTTGTTTGAGCTGCCGGGATCAGTGGACCTTTTGATTGATGTTTTCCAACGATGGCGAGTCGATGCGATGTTTTACGAACCTTGAGCGTCTCGGGCCATTGTAAATGGTGTACTTTACTGTAACCGGATGTCTGAATCTGTCTTACGCATAGTGCAATCTGTACACTTGCCTAATTTATCTCCGTACATACTTGAAGCAGCTGGGATAACGTCACGCAGAGGTACCGCGCGATCCACATCAAGATGGAATTCCAGGAATTTCTGGCTCATCAGATTGAGGTATTAAACGCATACAAGCTAAGCCAATGGGAACGCATGCAGTGTGATACCATATACTAGAGTTGTCGGGCAGAAGGCAAGGTCGGCAGTTGAGAGGAATCAAGCGCGGCTAGACATGGGCGGCAGGGCCTGCGGTCAAAGCGTGGAACAGCTGGGGACAAGCGAACATGATGGTACAATTAAACCCCAAGTCTATGGGACATTGGGGATAGCAGCCCGGTCAACAGTGATGTATGTGCAAGGCGGGGAGCGCTCACCTGCGTTTACTGTTCTCGTATACGACGTAAGATATTGAAACAGCTGGAACAACCTTATGCCGAGAACATTAGCCTATCTGAGCTCGCTTGGCCACCATTCAGGCTCACCTTTGCAAGTGTAGGCACGAGCCCCTTGTAGAACCCCCTCCAGCCTTCGTTTTGCATCGTCTTCCTCGCAACGTCCCAAATGCCATCATACACCTGTGGGTGACCAGAAGAACCGGATGCTTGTAACCGCGTCCGTACAAGGTTTAGTGGGTACACTGAAGTCGCGCCGACCGAGCCGGAGATGCTGCCAAATGCCAGGAGTGCGAGAACCCCAGGCTCAGATGTGCCTGTGGATCGAGTGTACGCAAGTTTGAGTGCCTCGAACGTTGACATATCGATTGCTAGTCATAATTTTATCATTTATCGGTTTAGGAACCCTCATTGACGATCGTGTTGGTCAACTTACCAGAATATGGGAAAACGCCAACTAGTCCAATCTGCCTTGCGTTTTAGTCTCGGGCCGGTTTGAAAGTCTGGGCCGGGTCTGGCGTACCATCAAGCCACGATAATAGGCTCGTGCTCCTCCCATTGCCCACAATCTTTTGATCGCCGGTAGTAAAGGTTGCCTCCCTCCTGTCATGCTCATCATTTGCGTTTTGAGGGTTTCTATAGGGTATATTGCTACCACATGCTCACAATCAGACTCAGTATTAGCAGGAGCAACGGGGTTTCACACACCCAACTGACTGGTAATCCCTCCAAACCCACCAGAGATAAATCGGCTTGACCCACTGATGTTACGTGGGTCATCTACTTTATCAACGTATTGTGCAAAGAACCGCTTAGATGATTCATACGACAAAAACTTGATGGCGCTTTCCTACATGTAACGTATGAGCATATAATTCAGACGATCAAGGCTCTATTACCCACCGGAAATATCTTAACAATATTTAACCCGTTCCCGACCCAGAATGCGGCCAACCCGCCTTCAGCATACAAGTGGGCCATTGCGCGACCAAGAGCTCGAGCACTGCCAGCAGTCGCACCGGCTATCCGTCCTGTGGCGCTAGCAGCACCGGGAACTGAGGTCTGTTGTTTTACGCCCCCCACTACTGGTTGCCGTGTGATAAGAAAGACTTTCAGGCGATCAAATGGAGCGGTGGCGGTCCGCGACACTACACCTAAGTTAGTGCACGGCCTTGTCAGACTTGGTTATCAACCTACCAGCTCCAGCTACCCCTCCAGCCAACAGAAACTTCAAGGCCTGCTCACCCCCCAGCCAGTTTTGTTTATGTTCCTCCGTCTGTTGTTCGTGGAGTTGCTGGCTCTCATCAACCGGGATCTCAAGTTTGTCGCGACGATCAGAGGGGGGAAAGTCAACACGTTCAACAGGTGAAGGCTCCGGGAGGGTAAGCACACGTGCGTTCGGCCGCGCAGGGAGTTTGGTGGGTGGTGGGCGATCTTCGGCTGACAAGCTAACATCACCTAGTTCAATCAACAGGCGATACTTACGACGTGGTATATATTTCTGGGACACATACATACCTTCCATGTTAACACGGGCCGCGCCACGCCCATCATCGCCCAGGAATTTCTTCACCTGATAGACAAATAAGGCAACTGTTATCGCTGGGCCAAATAAAGATAACGGACCTTGTAGAATTGATACATTTCTCGCGCCGAGGCTTTTCTGGGTAACAGCAGCAAGAAATCACGAAACTCTGGAAAAGTAATCTGGTGGGAGTGTGGCCTAGTCGAGAGAGATGCCATAAAGTCGGCAAGGGCTGCTTGGTCGAGTTCTAACCCGGCTTTAAACAACGCGGCGTTGAGTTCACTAGAATCGAGATGCCCGTTGCCATCGAGGTCAAGCTCGTCGTGGAATATTGTCCAAAGCTCTTCAAGGATCAAGGCTCAGCCAAGGACTGTGCTGTATAGGTGAACATGCTTACCAGCCTCCTTGGCGTTGGCATACGCCCTGAATCCATCCCAATCTACTTCCAAAAGGTTTGGGTCTCCTTCTCGCACAGATGAAGGGTGTCGACACCTTCCCACTAATTCCACGTCGTATACCTTCCTCAGCTGAGCAGCATGCTCGGGCGTCAACTCGTCAACATGGGTAAACGCAAGAGGTATGACCACCCGAGTACCATCGTCCTGCGCATGCGCGGTGGGAAGCTGTCCCCATAATTTGCGAAGCCGTCGCTCTCTGTCTGAGCCTTCGGCTGAACGATAGTCCTCGAGTCGAGGGGGAACAGCATAAGGGCTTGGATCACTTTGTAGCCGAGGGATAAAAGGTCTGTCAGTATGACCATTGAGCGTAGCCTCGAACAAGGCGCTTCCGCTCGATGGTCGATTGTCTCTACTCATATAAGAGAGGGAGGTCTAGGGAAGTGATTGTCGAGTCTGAGTGACCACAAGCGCCCTATATGACGTAAGTTCACGTGACTGGGACAGCTACCACTCAACCATTATCATGACTTTCATTCGCTACACCCCAACTAAGCCCGAGGACGACAGGGTGGTGGTTTGGTAAGAAACACACACGAATTTTGTCATATATATTCAATGCACCCCACCAGGTTTGATATCGACAACACCCTCTATCCACCCAATGAGCAGATAGTTTCGCTGGTTCAGGGCAAGATCCACAGTGAGTTTCAAGGCTTCAAGCGTGTCATCGCTAACGTTGTGTGCAGAGTATTTTATAGACCTAAACCTTGAGCCCGATGAGGCTCGTGCTCTACACCGCAAATATTATACTGAATACGGTGCGATTTTGCTTTTCACGCGCGTAATAGCTACGCTGAAACAGTCATTTTGCAGGCCTCTCCTTGAGAGGGTTAATAGAGCATCACGATGTGGGCACGTGTACATCTACCATGAAATTTCATACGTGTGCTCACTGCCGTTGTACCTAGACCCCCTAGACTTTGATGCCAAGGTCGATGCTTCGTTGCCGTTGGAAGAACTCCTCACGCCAAACCCGGCCATACGCAAGTTGCTCGAAGACATAGATCCATCCAAGGCTCGTATATGGGCGCTCACCAACGCGTATAAAACTGTGAGTTATTCGGGCACTCTGGTGATGAAGCTTTGGAATTAGAGTCTCATGTTTCCAAGCATGCACAACGGGTACTTAAAATCTTACAGCTGGAAGATCTGTTTGAGGGTATGGTGTTCTGCGACTACGGTACACAGAACTTCGCCTGCAAGCCAGAGCAGAAGTTTTACGATCAGGTTCGATCACAATTCCCGATATTTCTACCCAGCCTAACCTGAACTCACAGGCTCTTGCTCTCGCCAATACAACTGCTGAGAAGTCGTATTTCGTTGATGACAACTTCGGAAATGTTCTTGGCGCTAAATGGGGACGTTGCGCGTTTTTGTACTCCGCCACGCTAGACGCCAAAAAGCTCGCAGGGACAAACGCGGGCGGCGGAGTAGGCAGCACCAATGATCTGGAGTCTAAAGACAAGATCGACGTGATACAAAGATTAGAGGATCTCAGGAAGATTTGGCCAGAAGTATTCAAGACTTAGATGGCTGAGCCCCATTGTAAATTAAACATTGATGAATTAATGAGCAAGGTGGACCCTGACGTGGGCTGGAAGGTCCGGCTCGAAGGGTGTCGTTATCTGCTGAACGCTTCGCTACATATTCACGGGAACAAGCAAACTTGAGGCCTTCCATCCCCCCATCTTTACTCACCACCTTTTATCTTTTGACTCCGAATGATATCGTTTGAAGACGCAGCTCGTGCGCTGGCGAGCCCATTCATAGGTCTGCCGCTTGTGATATTATTCTTGGCTTACTATTGGCACTGGCCTGGAAGTCGTGAACCAGGTCTACCTCCAGGCATTTACCTATTCCCTATGTCCTACTCTGAGTTAAGCTGTCTGAAACGTGTCTGCAACTTCCTAGGGCCCCGCCCATGGCCAATAGTTGGCAATTTACCATACCTCAAGCCAACCAACATCGCCGAACAGTAAGCACCGTTGGGAAGTCGCCATGTTGTCCAACCTGCTTCTTCTATCGCTTAGGATGCGCCAGCTGCACCTCAAGTACGGCCCTATCGTATCTCTCAAGATAGGTAGTGGTACGCTCATTAGCGTTGGGGGAGACGGAACGCACATCCGCCAGTTGTTTGACAAGCGAGGGTCCATCTACTCTGGGAGGCCACTCCAAGCGTCTACTGAAATTGCTGGCAGAGGCGACTACCTGTTGTAAGTGCAGTCACCACCGCATCTTTGGGTACATCTAACCAAATATATCAGGTTTCAGCAGGACACAAACAAATGGCGCACTGCCAGGAAACAAATCGTCCAACATTTTGCACCAAATGTTATGAAGACCGAAAATTTTCCAATTCAAGAAGCGGAGAGCGTCCAGCTTTTGTACGAGTTTTTGCATGAGCCCAAGGACTTCATGCATCACCCAATGCGATACGTAACTAGCGTATTGACGTGTCTGGGTGCGTGACAAGAGGGTCACGTTTTACCTACACTAACGGCTTGTTACCTTGCGCCATCAGCGTACGGGGTTCGTTGCGAGAAGTACCAGGACCCAGCCGTCCGCGAAGTCGAAGATATTATGAGAACCCTGAGTGATATTCTTGTCCCAGGCGGTAAAATGCCGGTGGAGGACTTCCCTTGGCTCAAGTAACTCTCTCTCCTTGCAGTCATCGCATCTCACAGATAATTTCATGGTTTAAAGCTACCTACCAGAGGCTGTGTTTCCGTGGCGGGCCAGGTGCGAGGGACTGGGACGTAAGATGGATAAATTATACATGGGTGTGTGGAACTTGCGCCTCCAGTTGTGCGCCTCCTCATCCGGTTACAGATCTTGCGGAAATCGGATGCCAGCGTGGAATCGAAGGATCAAATACGAGCAACCTAGCGTACAAGATGCGGGTAGACGAGGCACAAAGTGGACTCACACGCCATGAGCAAGCCTTTGTCTGTGGCCTGGTCCTTGAAGGAGGCTCAGATATTGTAAGTAACTGTACAGCTAAAACCAGGCTCTTGGGATAACACGTTCCGGTAGGTGGCAGGTGTGATATTGGCATGCATCTTAGCGTGGGTGATAGCCTCAACGGGGCGCATATAGTTCCACGTCCTGAGACTAATCGCGTGTATAGGCTCGTCCACGATCTTGAGAGTCAACGACGCGCTCGGGCTGAAATTGATGGGCTCTACGACGAAGACACCCTACCGAAATGGAAGGATGAGCAATCCTTGCCCTTCGTACGCGCAGGTGCGTAATGATAAAATCGATTGATTATGCTGCATACCCTAAACGATGCGTTGTTTTAGTTATCAAAGAAGTAATTCGGTGGAGACCCCCGCTGCCCATGGCTGTCCCCCATAGTCTAGAGCAAGGTGCGTTGAGCTCTCTCCGGTATTCGTACGTTGCCAATTTTATCCGGTAGATGACCACTACGAAGGATATTTCCTACCCAAAGGCTCAACAGGAAAGTCGATATTTCTGTTGTGCAGACATGGTTTACCTGACGTCCGTTTCAGTCTTGTGTAACTCTTACGCTGTTCACTCTAATCCGCAGCGATTTAGCGATCCGGAGAAATTCAACCCAGAGCGATTCCTAGGCCATACCTTATCCATGGCCGACTCGGTTGCTCAGGGGGATCCTCATAAACGAGATCATTTTGGGTTCGGAGCAGGTTAGGACGGGCTCAGCCGTCTTGAAGCTCTTACGCAGAAACTGACGAGCAACGTTCCATCATAGGTCGCCGCGTTTGTCCTGGTATTCAGACTGCCGAGCAAGACATATTTGTTGCCTTGTCGCGCCTGCTTTGGGCCTTTGAGTTTACTGTTCCCCCTGGGATGGAGGTTGGCGTGGACGCGTTTGGCGCGTTTGTTGGAGAGACCGTGCGTACCCCTGCGGACTTTCCTCTCATCATTACGCCGCGATCCGAGAGGCGCGTGCAGACTATCGAGCGGGAAATGATTGTGGCCAGGGAGGCTTTCGCTCAGTATGGACTGTACAAGTAAGCGACTGAAAGCGCTTGACTACTATAAGCAATTTGTGAACTACATGCGTGTTGATCATTCAATGAAGGCAATTAACGTTGTCTAAAAAGCCAGCCAACCCGTGCTACGAGCCAATTTTGGCCGATAATTGTTATTGATTTATTGGCGGTGCTACAAATCCATGTACACGGGTACAAAATGACTGTTATGAACTGAACATCCACCGCCGGACACTAGTGTACGATCAACTCTCCAGGCTGACCCACAATCTGCCTCTTTCCCTCCCCATACTTATCTTTGCCAGGTATCGGTTCAACCTCCATGCCACGTTTCCCTTTGAGTTCGTTGGCGAGTGTCCCGTTGAAATAAGCCGTTGTCAGCCTATGCGCCGAGTCCAAGACACTCATGCCCAGACGCCTGGTCTCCCCAAATGGAACGAATAAAGCAAAGTCGGAGTAAAAGTGATGCTTGGAGCGGACTGAAATAGCAGGCGTTGTGAATGTCTGCACGATTAGCAACCAAGTGCCAAATACTGACCTATCGTAACCAGTGTGGCACATTCGTCTTTCTGACGCCTCCAGTCGGCAATGAGCTGCTCGAGCATTTCGAAATGTTCTTTCCACAGTGTAAAACCTTCGCTATTCATGATTAATAGGGGTGGTCTGTCTCCGTACGCGACTGGAAGTGTGCCTGGAAGGGGAAGGGGGTCTAGCCATGGGTCGAGCAAAACGACCTTTTCGATAGGAAGTTGTGAGTGTCCCTCGGGAGGGGGGGAAGATAAGAGCGATAACTGGGCGAAACGTGAATACTTCTACCGGAGGGGCAAGTCGAGCCCTTACCAATGTGGCACCTCCGAAGGAATGGCCAGTTAGGAAAACCTTTGAACAGTCGACCTGCCCCTTTAAACTGTCCCAGTGGTTAAATGGTTCCATCGAGACCGTCGCGTCCTGGTTTCCATTAACCGTTGATTTGAACGACGCAAAGGCCTCGTATATCTCTCGAATCCGGAACACGAGCTGGTCTTTGCGGATGGGCAACTTGGTTGTGGGCTCGTTGTCCCAGCTAGTAACAACTGTTGAGAACCCAAGGTCAGGCTCAGAAAGGGACAAATTTACCTGAGCTCCTTGGCTTGTATATACAACTTTGGAGTGAGCTTGCCGGTTTCTTCATCTATTGGGGTTACGATTGGACCGCTTCCGTCGCGATGCTCGATTGCTAGAACCACCATTCCCTGGGCAGCAAGTCTACCACAGTAATCGCTTATAAGAGACCTAGGTTAGTTTTTTACCAGAGCAAGGAATGCTGTACTAACCTGTATACGTAACGTCCGCCTGCCAGTCCTAAACCGCACCGCATAAGTGACCTGCCAAGCTTGCTGCCGAAAGCTCGACTTGCCATGGGAAAAGATAACAAGTGGCCACTTGCCGCTCGATCCTACCAACGTCTCCGAAGATGCAGAAGATTGATCAACCTCCGGAGCCTTAGATGGCTTCAGGGGTGCGTCTTCATATGCAGGGAGCTATCGGGATCTGTCAAACGTGCATAGATGATATCATTCAAAAAGCTTACTCGTATAAAGCGCGCAAGGAGGTGGACAAATGGCCCTTCAGGAGTATTAGGATATACGAAACCAACACGTTAAACTGTGCCTCACAGAGGAGCCAATATGGTTGACCTGAAATGTGGTAAGCAGGGTGTTCTCGTGCCCGGGTATTGTCGACCGCTTACCAGCAAATTTTGCCCATCCAGCAGTAGCGGTGTTCAGCGGCCTAGACCCTTGTTAAGACAGCAAAGTAGCCTGCATCTACAACCAACATACCGGGGAACCCAGTGGACGCCATGCGATCGTGCCTTTTCTTTTGCCGTCGGGTAGTAAACGGCGTACGCTATCTCCTCCATTTTGAGAGCGGGGTTATCCCCTAGGCGAGCATTACTGTATATCCGGGTGGGCCTAATAGGCTTTGTAAAGGTGGCGACTCCAACAGGAAATTTGCCTTTATATTCTGGGAGCATCTAGAGGAGTACTAGCTAGTTCGAGTTCAAGAAATTATTCTGCGGGAACAGTGGTGGTAGACTTCTGGAGTAGCTGACGTGCGCCACGTGCTTCCGGTTATAGAGCGGCCCCGGCCCGCCCCCTCATCTGCCTGGTTTAGCTGCTCGAAAGATTGAGACACTCGTATAGTTGAGCGCAAAAATGAACGCGGCGGTGGGGCAAGGGAATTTCCGACGTAAATATCGTAATTAAGTGGTGCTACACATCTCACGTGACTGGGTGGATACACGCGTCTTGGGATTGCTTCTTTTAATCCCGCTTTTGGAAAAGGATTCAGCACAGCCACATCCGTAGGCACCAAATTGCATGGGCGAATTTTTTCGTGCTCCGACCTCAGAGACACCAAGTGGTGATCGGTACCGATTCTACCACCACCATCTCCAGTCCTGGCAGTTCTTTCTCTTCATTTTTGAGCTAAACCGTACCCGAAAGGTTAGTATTCGCTGCATACCCATCGTCGCGTAAATCACCGCTATATGCTCATTTACTCCACCAGTCACCATGCCTGGGGCTTGACAGACTCTGACCTTGTGGCCAACAGCTTCGAGTCGGCGAATTCTGCTGCCAGGACGGTACGAATCTTGATGGATGTTGCCCAAGATCCTGACGAGGAATCTGTCACGGTCTGCGTCCGAACCATTTGCTACTATGCTCTTAACGATGCGTACATTCACTAGCATGGCCCGACTAAGTCGGAAACTCGTGGGGTCGGCCGCGAAACCGAGCCCACCGGCGAGCATCAAAAGGCGCCATATTGGGTAGATCACGTGGGCGTGGCGCGGTTCAACAACAACCACCAACGCCGTCGAGGAAGCAGCATGAGCTCGCCGACAAAGCAGGTTCCTCTCGCGCCTGGAAGCGACGACGAGCCGCGCGTTGGACATCCGACAACCCGCGCATTTTTCTGTGGAGTTGTCGTCGAGGGGGCTGGTGAGGGAGAGCTTGCGCAAGGTGAGCGCAGCTCAAGCACCCGGGAGCGTGGCTTACATTTGAGCAGATGTACAAGAGCTTGTTGCGTCGCTCGGCGAGCCCATGCCAGCACAGGGTGTGCCTTATCTCCCTCGTTCGACCAGTGCACCAGCGAGTACCACCTCACTGGCAAGCCTCGCCAGCGCACCCGTCTCAGCACCAATGTCTCGCTCTCTTTCCGCAGACGCCGCTGTTCTCTCGGAAGTCGTAACAGAGCTGGTCACTACTGAGCGCAGCTATCTCAAGCGATTATGTATGCTGAAATCTGTGCGTGCGTGGTTCGTGTCCAGGCCGACTACTGTTAATGACTTGGTGTTTCTAGTCGTACGCAGATCCTTTACGCTCCTTTGCAAAGACTCGAGATACTTCTATCATTGATGCCTACGCGGCGAAAACGCTATTCGGCAATGTCGACCAATTAATTCCTGCAGCTGAAGCATTTTTGGCTGATTTAGAGGCCATGCTTGCGGGACATGGTCCAGGGGTTGGCGAGGTCGCCGTGAAACATGTGAGCTAGTCCAACACCGTTCTATGATATCGATTGCTGATAAGCCTCAGTTCCGGGACCTTCGCGCATTTGATTGCTACAAACAGTACTATACCAAACGAGAAGAGGCACAGCAAATATTTGAACGAGAGATGGCGAAGAAATCTAGCACCGGATTTGCAAGTTATATTGACGTGCGTTGGTGGCTATTCTCCCTGTTCCTTTCTCACCTTTGCGTGTAGCGCATTAAATACTCTACATCGGACCCGAAAAACCGTGTTGGGTTACGTGAACTACTTATGGAGCCTGTTCAACGCATCCCACGATACACTCTCCTTTTTAGAAGTAGGTGCAGTTTACGCCATCCGTTATGTTCCTGCTCATTGTACCCCAGCCATGATCAAGCATATGCCTCCTTCGAATCCACAGCGCGCTCTGTTGATGGAAGCCGACACTCTCGCCTCTCGGATCGCGCTCGCAGAGACAGACGACCCTACGCGTCGCGCTGCAGTCATGCATTGCCTAGAACGGAGCGTAGAGAGCTTTCCGCCCGGCCTTATCTCGAGCACGCGAGTCCTGGTCGACTGTATCGACGTTGTAGATATGATGGGCGACTCGTATGGCAGGGGCAGCGGAAGTGGTCGGGGAGGGCATAACACAAACGGCCGGGGTGCGAAACAGGCGCCGAGCAACGGGCCTGATGTCTTGCACGCTACTTTATTCCTATTCGACGACAAGCTTATGATCTGCAAACGCAACTCGTCAGTATCTGTACCCGGCCGTACTCTCGCGGGATTGGACGAGACTGAAAAAGTTGCCAAAGTCGGACTGGGGCTGGGACTCGGGTTCCGCAAGGCGCTTGGGGGTGGGTCTGTCGCGGGCAAGGCTGGAATTGTCGGAGGTGGTTTTGGGTTGAGTTGTAGGGGTGTGGTGGATGTAGGAGATTTGGTCGCGACGGACGTGGGTGGAGCTGGTGAGTTGTTTCGTTTTGGAGAGATTATGGATAACTTACGTAGCTCGATAGAGATACACATGTACCTCGAAGATCCTCCACGGGACCAACCCGACCGCTGGAACGGTCGCTCATTCCGAGCGTTAACCACACTCGCACTTGTTCCTCCTGCCAGCTCTGCTTATGGTGACCCCTTTGCGAAACCCCACCTTGACACCACACCGGACCTCGCTAAAGCACGTTTTCTGGAGAACCTCTGGGCTGTGCAGGCGCGGCTCCGCACTCGACTGGAGCGCAGTATTGCGTTGTACGGAGGGGAGCTCGAGGTGGGCCCAGCAACCTTGGCTAGGACGTGGTGGAATCTGTACTCGAGGACTGCCTTTTTGAGCGAGACAAAGAAGGTGAGATTTCTTTCTTTCCATGGTTCGGATGGGTGTGGTCTGAACTGCGCGTTTAGCCCAAAGTGGTCGTTCACATTGATGCAGAGGGTACCGCAGACCCTCTTCCATTCGGCATGGGAGGGCCAGGGGCGGGCGGAGCACCATATGTTGTGATACGCGTGCAGCCTATTGCGGGAGAGCTCTGTCGGTTTGCAGTCTCATCTTGCAACGAGGACGACGAACGAGAAGAAGACATTGTACACACACCAAGTGTGCCTGGTAGAATAGTCCAAACAAGTGAGTTCAAACCCTCGCTATTAGACTTGTCCTGACCCGAGTCTAGTCCACCGATACGGCCTCTTTAAATTCCGGACTGGTCATGCCTCGGCACCTGGAACACCCACTCGCCCACGTACGGCGCTCTTTTCGCTCGACACACTCTCGTTCGGGTCCATGACCATGGCCAACAGGCGCTCACGCAGCCGGAGCGTCGCCTCGCGCAACTCCACCCTGTTCTCGAGTGTCAGTGGCTCGACGGCAACGAGTGCGACGAGTGAAGACGGCACGAGTGTTGGACGAAAGCTTATGAAACGCAGCTGGAGTCCCGGGCCAGGGTTGGGCATGTCCGTCGTGGAGGGTGCCGCTGCAGTTGGGAGCGTTGCGGGTCGGGGCGCGTGTGGACGGAGCTCGCCACTCAAAGGTCGGATGTTGCCCGATGAAGACTATGATGCGGCTTCTTGGGACGACCTTGGGGAGGCGGGCGAGATGGATGTCGATACAGGCGAGGGGATTGACATGGATGTTGATGTGAACCCTGACACGTCCGAGTATGACTTGACGATGCGTTTGGAGCTGGCGAGGAAAAACAGCAAGACTCAGCAAGGGCAACCGAAGCTTGCGAGGGAGGACATGCCTGATGGTGAGCATCGAACTCCAGTAGCGCCATCAGTTTAATCACTAATCATTTGTCTTGTGTCCAGTACCACCCCTTCCTACTGTTTACAGCCGACCATCCTCGCCCACCAAGCTACGAGACATCGACAGCGATGTTGCAACGATCTCCACTGCACGCCAACCAGAGACCGAGTCGGTCTCTACCAGTCGTCAACGCAGCGTTGAACGCCGTCCTATGGGTCCTCGTTCGCCAACACCTAGGAGCCCCGATATGCGTGCCTCTGAGCTTGATCGAGCGAGGACACCAGTTGAGATGGAACGTGCGACGAGTCCTACTATGATGACCAGGACAAGGGGTACGATTGAGCGTGCAAAGAGCCCGGTGGAAATGGAACGAGCGCGGATCGAGCGGGCGATTAGCACTGGACCACGACCCATTAGCCCAGGGCCTGGTAATGCACTGAGTCCTCCAGCAGTTGCTGTGCGTAGTATGATCCCTGCCCCCGTCGCCCGGAAGCCAGTACCTGCGATGCCTCGACTGGCGAGTCCTCCCCCCACCATGCGCGCGTTCAGTCCTCCGCTGGTGGTCACGCGGGCGCTGAGCCCCACGCCTGCGAGTCATGGTCCGGGGTCTCGTGCTGTCAGCCCTGCTCTTGTGGTACGCACGTCAAGCCTCAATACAGGGGGACCGTCACGAGCGATGAGCCCTGTCACAAATCGCGCTCCGACACCTCTCGCTTGGGGTAGGGACTCAGCGAGCGAGGATAGCGAACCCGAGCGCTCACGGACACCGCCTAAGCCGGTCGCATCTGGCCACGTCCTTACTACGCTACGAACTGAGCCGGCTGGAGGTACACCCATGCCCGTCAATGCTCGTAGACGTATGCCGTTCGGGTCAACGGTCAACACGCCTCCCCCTGCAACAGTCGCGACGCCCAAGTCTCCGGGTAGCGTTGCGCCGTTGTCCATCCAGAAGAAGTCATCGTTGCGTGAGGGGCCTGGCGCGACACGTAAAGCCCAAGGTTCTCCAAAGAGCAAGACGCCCGCACGAGCAGGAAGTCTCGTTAGAGTGGATAACAAAAGCGAATCGAGCCGGAGCACCAAGGCGAATGTCAACGGGGCGACGACAAACAGTGCTTCCGAGGTATCCAAAAAGTTGTTCATTACGGCGGGAGCGACCAAGGAAGATGTAAGTGGTTGACATTTCGTCATCAACTCGCGCTCATGCCCTTGTAGGTGTTGTCCTCTCGACGAGCGGTGAAGCGAATTAAGATTGAGCTCGACACCATCACTTCGAGTATGGCTCGTCCTTCTAGCCGGCTTGAACGCGTAGGGAGCATGATACGATCACCAGTGAGCAGGAACATAGCTGTGAGTAAACTACCGCCTGTATGCGCGATTTGAACTAACTCTCCTGCAGGGAAAAGTCGATTCCAAATTCGAGGGCTTGCCGAGCATCGTAAATCGCCGTGCAATGTTCGAAGCGATTGCTGCATCAGAAAGCAGCGGGAGGATGACCCCAAGCTTGTCCTCTGAATCAATGCTTCCCGACGGATGGAGCAGGACGATCGAGGAAGTGGTCGCTGATGCGGAACGTCACTTGATGCATGCCGAGGCAAAGCAGGACCAACTAATCGAGCAAATAAAGGAGCTGCAGAATGCGCCTGCCACGGTAAGCCCCCAACAAGTCCCGGTGGTACCTTTGCTGAGAGTGGCGCAGGTCGCATCAAGTAGCACCGAGCTCGAGAGACTCAAGGGCGAACTGCAACGCACCAAGGGGCAGTGCGAACTAGTCAAGAAGCTGCTAATGGACGCGACGGCCGAGAACGAGATCATGTACGAAACGTTTACCGAAGAGCTCGGCGCCATGTTTGCAGACGTGAATTTGCGCGAAGACCAAGCGCTGGTCGCAATGGCAGAAGACCTGCGCAAAGCCAAGATTGCACGAAACGATGCCGTCAAGGAGAGTGCACAGCTCAAGCGAAAGTTGGCAGAGATGGAGGTGGAGAAACAACAGTGAGTGCGCTCGGAATGTTCCACCCCCACTAGCCTGACACGCTGCCCTCACAGCTACGAAGACTTGCTTCGCCGGCATGGACTAATATCATGACACCTGCCCATGGACTTTTGCCTAATCCTGTATATATGTACAAAGTTTTTATCGGTCCTTCGTTGTCTGTTCGCTTTAGCTTTTTCGTCCACGCAATCTAGATCTCATGCACGCATTCTATTTGTTCGGTAGTACCAAGAAAGCAACCACACCACCTTGTACTTGTACAAAAACTAGCGAATCGAATGTGCTATGTCATGTCTCGTAGTTAAATTACAGCTACTATACTGCGCCCAGGGCGCCAAATGAGGGGAGCGCGCAAGAGTCAAAGGGTAATATAAAGAACATACTGAGCAAAGATCGAACGATGGATGCATAGCCAGATGAGAGCAGAGAAAATGGTATCATGCAAATGCAAGAATTTTGACCGATTCCATGGGAGCCTTCGACTTCAAAGCGGGCTATTCACAAGAAAATAAGCTTAAAACACAGAGAGAGAAAGAGTCAAAGTCTAGTAACGCTCCTCGTCATACACCTCGTCGCCAAAGTCAGCAAACACGCCTTCCTCTGCGACCGGGCTCGGCTGCACGCGCAACGTGGGTGCGCACAAGTCCGCGCCAAGCTTGGCTCGGTCCGACGCCACACGGAGGGCAGGCACGGGGTGATACCACTCGTTTGAACGTGAACGTGCGGTCTGAGCGCGCATCATGTCAGCCTGGTCCACGAGGTCCTTTTCGCTCAGCGGCGTAAAGGTGAGCGCAGATAGGGGTGCAGGACCAGCCGTACGCGTCCGCCGCCTAGTTAACGCCGCAAACAGGTTTGGCGCGCGGCCCGAGAACGACGGCTTGGTCTTGCGCCGCGGTGGGGTGGTGGTGTTCGTGATCCCCGCGCCGAGCGAGTACAGCCCAGCTCCAGTGTCGGGTACGAGTGCAGGTGCGCTGCTCGCTTTGGGCTTGGTCTTGGCCACGAGCGTCTCGTCCGAGCGCGTGTTGGTCAGACCAGCGCCAACAGTGAAGATGGGGGTCGGTCCCATGGTAATGGCAGTCGCAACCGCGACATTCTCCGCCGACTTGACAAACGTCTTGCGCAGAGTAAACAGCTCGCGCACCCCGTCTGCAAACGAGCCTGAGCTCGAGACCGTGCGCGAACGCTTGCCGCTTTCCTGACTCTGACTCCCAGTCGACCCGTTCCGGCGCACGTCGACCTGAGCTTGGGTGGAGACAGCCGGGTCTCCTTGTACGCCGTTGCCCGTGCTCCGATGAATGACTTGCCCACTGGGCGCAACGACCTGTACCGCATGTGGCTCTCCAGCAGGGCTCGGCGGGTCCGTTGTAGGAAAAGGCTGCGTCGCACCATGGATTGTCGCGCGCTTGCGCTGCAACGGCGTCTTCCCCCCTTCTGCATCCCCACTACCGTCCTTCTTTGCCTCGACGACCACACCCTCTGACGCCGGGCGCGCCTTCTTCTTTTCCTTTTCCTTGCCAGGCAGAGCATCTAAAAGCGATTTATGCCGCCCGACCAGCGTGCTGCTCGTTCGCCTCGGCCGAACTTTGCTCATCACCCCGCCGCCCAGCGCAGCGCCTGCAGACTTGGGCCCAGCCGGGTCCTCGGGCGCGGCAAAAAGAGGGCCGCGCCGGGCGCCCTTCATGCGTGCCTCGGTGCACGGCCACGAGACGATATCAGCCAGTGCGCGGTCAACCATGTCGCGGACGCTCGCGCTCGGACGGTGTACTACGAGAGAGACGGGGAGTTGGGTTTGGACTGTCAGTTGTGGTTGGGGCTGAAGTTGAGGTTGGGGTGTCAGCGCGGGCTGAACCTAAATAGTAAGGAACGGCGAAGAGATGAACAAGCTGTCGTGAAATGGCGCAAGCAACACATACCTGTAGGGCGTGGGTAGTCATGACGGGTGATGGAGGGTACGAGCGTGTTCCACCTGTGCTCGAGCTGTTCGTACGGGCAACGTTGGCGCCGGCGCCCACACTGAGCGAGTGACCATGTCCATTAGGCCCGAGCGCGCGTCCGTCTGCTGGTCCAAGTGTACGCCCATCCGCCGCCGTCCCCGCACTCAGCGTACCCTTGAATGTACCACCAGACCCGGATACCACCGACAGCCGCACCGGGAGCCGCCCTGGACTTCCTCCGCTTGCATCACGCGTTACACCAGCCCCAGTCCCGTTCAGGCTGGCATTCACGCTCACAGGACTCACAGATTCGCCCTGCCGATCTCGCAAAAAAGCATTTTCGACACGTTCGGCGATCCCAAGCCAAGGAGCTTTCTCAGGAGGTCGGCTCCGGCTCCTACTCCTCCCACGCCCACCCTCGCTTCGACTCCTCACAAGCTCCAGTCCCTCGGGTTCTCCTGACGCCGTAGCCACCGCCGAGCGCGATCTCGACACGTTGGCCCCGGCCGTATTCCTGCCCCCCACGCTCACCTCCTTTTCAACCTCGCGCGCACCCGCAACAGCCGCAAGCCAGACATCCCGTTCCTCCGCGCACGACGTGCCGAGCTCAAACACGTGTTTCGCAAAGGCTATGCGCACGCCATGCGTAAAGACGGTGCTCGCAGGTGAGACGTCGACATGGGTCATTGACGGCGGTTGAAATTGCTGAAACGACATGTCTTCCATCGACGCGTCCGGGTCCAGGTGGTCATCGATGGTCGGGGCGGGACCGGCGACTTGCTTGAGGAGGAACCAGTGCTTGGGCTCGTAGCGTCCACGCTTGGCGTTGACTTTACAGAGGACGAGATAGCCGGGCCAGAGGAATGCGGCGAGATGCCGAACTTTCAAGGGCTTCTGGGAATTGGACAGTGGGTGAGGTGTGGTCGGGGTTTGCGATTGCGGTTGCTGCGGGAAAGGGACTGTCGAGGGGAGGGGATGGGGCGAGGGGCCGGGGGTTGCAAGACTCGAGGCGGTGGCATAGGAGACAAGGGGAGGCTTGGGCGCTGTGGGGGAGTAGTAGTAGCAGACGTCGAGCGAGCCAATGAGGATACAGGGCCCAAGTTTGGCGAGATGAGCGATGTCGAGCCCCTGCGACAGATCAATGAATGAGTTAGCGTACGTAAAGAGCATGTGGGCTTACCGGGGCGGGGTCCACACGCTCCAAGACGAGGCGGGCACGATGCTCGGCTTGGCGAACCCGCTGAGCGTCGTCGACGCGAGCTGCGACGTTGTGCATCGCGTTGACAGCATTCATGATCGTGCGCTCCTCGAGATCCTGACCCGGTGCACCGCGCATCGCAGAGACAAGCAGATGGTACTTGCACACGCGCTGGACGGGCATGATGAGCAGATCGCTGAAGCCAAGGGCAAGACCAGACGAGCTGAGGGGCTCGTCGAGCGAGTGGCGGCGACGGTGGGTGTGGAGTGCGCACTGGCGTTCCCAGCTGGACCATAGCTGGGGGTCGCGTTCTTGGGCGCGGCGGAAGATGGCGGCAGCCGCATCGTGGCCGGCACAAAACTCGGCGTAGAGCGTGGCCATGTACGGTGCCCAACCCTCGAACACGCTGCACACGTAGCTACGGCTTGTTGGGCCCGCGGCGAGGTCGGCCGCGATGCGAGTGTGCAGATCGAGCAGCGCGCCAGCGTTGCGGATGAGTGCAGAGAGGTCAGCGGCGGGCATCGTGGGGAGACGGGCAAAGTAGTTGCCAACGAGCGAACGGAGGTAGGCAAGGTACGTTGCCTCGGTGTCGACGAGCTCGGCGAGGGCATGGGACGCCTTGGCGGGCACGGGGCGGGGCGTCGGGGGGTCGTCTGCATGGAGGTCGCCAAGGCTGGACCAGCGGCGGGCACGCTGGATCTTGGGGCGCTGGCAGGGCTCGGACTGGGAGTGGCCGTGCGAGGCGACGCGGCGGGGGGTGGGTGCGACGAGTTCGACGGGACCGGGGACGGGGAACAGCGGGGGCGGGGGCGTCGGGGGCGGGGTGAGCGACGGGGGCAGCGCCGGCGGGTACGAGTACGGCGTGCGGGCGCCGTAGGGGACGACGACGGCGCAGGACATGGCTGTCGCGGTGGTGGTTCTCCACAAAGCAATCCGACGACCCCAGTCACCCGCGCCTTGTCGATCCGGATGACGCTTTCTGCCGTGTGTCTGCCGCATGTCTGCCTCGACTCCGCCCGAGCTGTCCCGCGCTCGCTGCCGCCGACCGGCTATCCACCGTCCGATTGACGCCCGTCGCCGCTGCCAAATCGAGCCCGCCTCCTGCCGGTTTCGGCACCTCTATGTCTTATCTGTAACCTCTCACATTGGCCCGATCTCGAGCTCTGCACCCTTTGCGGCGAAATGACATCGATTCATCCCGCCTTTGTCTGGCGCCCATTTCGCAGGCGCCTGGAATCGCCGTGAACTCGCTGGCCAACTCACCTCGGCCTGGAGATGCAGCCCGACTGGTGCAATGCATCGTGTTTCCTGCTCGGCTCCACCCCCCCCTGGTCACCGCAAGAAACTTGACCCCAGGTAAAAGCAGCCTTTGTTTAATTGGCATAATGGATCTAGACTGCGGCCTTTCTGCTAGTCCCAACTCCACCCGTACAACGCGACTCGTTTCCACGGCGCAACTGCAAAACCTGGTCCAACCATAATGACGTAGCGCGTGCGCTCATACATCACGCCTGCCTTCGGAATTCCGTAACTCTTGTCGCATTCATCCAGGGATTCTGCGCCACAGGGTCGGATAAGTGGAATCACGTGCGGCGCGTTTTATTTGGCCGCGGCGTAGATCGAGACACGAACATCAGCGAAAATGACCCCGAATACCCTCTACCCCGCACTTGTGCCTCGCCCTGGTAATCTCATTGACTTCTAAATTGGTTGTGTAGTTTTCAAAGACTCACTCGGCGACTGATTGGCTCGAGCCCGAGCCTTAGATGCATGACATTCCCTTGTGCTGCGCGCTGAAATTACCCCAGCCTACGCCGCACCACGCTGATACCACATTGTCCGGATGCTACCACACGAAGTATCAGCTGGAAACGGTTAAAAATTTGATCGAGATCTGCCCATATCCCGCTAAATAACTCACGCCACCCTGCCCCTCGAGTAATACAGGAGGTTGAAGTGCTTATGCCCGACGCGTCAAGCACGCTTCATACCTCGGCTGCCGTCCTTGCACTGCCAGGGATAGCGTACCCAATTATTGCTACTTTCGTTTATGGTTACTCAATATCCTACTCAGTTACTGAATAGACGTGCTTCAAGTGCTTTGTCTCGTTCAGCGAACTGCCCGCAGGTAACACAACGGTCTCCAGTCAAACTTGGGCACAGCATCCCCACACTGCTATATTGAGAAAACGTGTCCCGTACTTTCAGACCCCACAACGTGTTCACTTTACCTCCGACATCTCCCGCTTTCCGTCAGCCTGTATGCGCACGAATTTCAGCATCCTCGCCTCACCCACTGGCGCGCGTCAAACCTAAATACCTCCTGTCTGAGATCGTCCTGCAGGTCAACCCGCCGTAAAACGCCCCCCAAACAGTGGGCCAAGATAACCTGCCCGCCCCAGTCTTATTATTTCCCGATTAGGTCGAATAGGGGCGCGGTTTGTATGCATAGACCACCCCTAAGAATTTAGGGCAGGCCTCCAAAAATAACTGCCAAGACCGGGAGGATAGGGGTGAGGGGTATAAGAAAGGCGCAGATGGGGGGCTAGAGAGACACTCGGATCCTTCCCCCAACTTCTCTCTACTCTATACTCCGACTTGCGAGTGGATGACACGCGGTTGTATACACCAAGGTGAGTGTCTTCCAGCGCTCTCGGTCCTCAGGGGCTGCGATACTTTGCCTTTGGACAACGAACGGGACAACCGGTCCGGATAGTTTATCATTTCAGCTCTTTGCCCCCTTCTTCGGCTCTTTGCCCCCTTCTTCGGCTCTCCCGACATGTACTGGTTTGTGTTGCGCAATTCCACCTTTTCTGGCTCAATTGTTCACCGTCTTCTCCGCGTACAAACCGAGCGGGAGCGCTAATTGTACTTTCTCTACCCCCCAGATTCATCCGACAGCGTAACGTGCTGCCCCCGCCAACACCGCTAACACACCACCTATCAGCGACCACCCGCTATGCCCTCAAGCTAGTTGGGCGTACCCTTGGCTGTACTTGTGGCCGGCCCCTATCTCTCTAGACGCGACGGATCGTTCTGCCCATCCGGCTCCAGGCTCCGCAAATTCCGCCCTAATTCCACAACGCATGTGCACACAATGCATACTGAAACCTACACCAATCGGTATGTCTCTTCGGCTCATCAATTGTCGCAGCTGCTCATCTACCTCTTTAGCACTCGTCCCCACCTGTGCGCTGCTCGCCTCAACCCGACCGTCGGTCCCTGGTTTGCCCGCATCCTACACTGCGCACAACTGCCAGCTGCCCGTCGTGATCAGCGCACCCAGACCGGCGGCTTGGCTTGGATAAAACGTCGCACTGGACCCGACCATCAGCGTGAACCAGGCTTGAGCTTGACCAACGCCGGGAGGCCCTTTGCGCGCCCGGTAGGACATGTCTTTGAGCTCGGGGGCGCGGTCGGTGTATTCTCGTCGGCGCCGAGCGGTAGTCCGACTCCAGCTATTAGGTCATGCGTCCGCCTTGTGGTGGGCTGCGTTGAAGCGACTCACAATGGCTTGGTACTTTGTCGGACGAGCCTGTGGATTGACAGAGGCCCTTGCCACGAACGCAATGACGGGGTCGTCACGCGCCTGTCTGCGCGAGCGGATAGGCTGCGATAAAGTGACGAGCGAGATGGGAATGGTGAAAGCAAGGAAACCCGTCGAACGCTGGTCCGGACTCTACAAAAAGTAAGCACGCTATGGACGCACTACTTGATGCCGACTGCTCTGGTCGTTCGGGAATCACAAAGAACTTAAGTTGAGGTTAAAGCGAACGTCGAAATAGGAACCCCAAATAAATGCCGAAGCCAAACCAAAAATATGCGGGGACAAACTAGTGGGGGTGTATTAACCACCATGTAGATGTTTGTCGCATCTGTGATGGAACCGTAATGTATCATCTTATTGTCGTGTTGACAAACCAAGGAGGCGAAAGACATAGGGAATGAAGTCTTAAACGACCAAGTGTATATGACCAAGTGCATATATTCAGGTTAGGGGCTGTGGACGTATTGACTGATTTGCAGCCGTGGAAGCCATTTAAACGAAATCTTAAAGTGGGACTTGGGTGGTTATATATAAACCTTGTCTTCGTCGGGGGGTGGGTGAATAAGGTCACGTGCGGGGCGCGTTTTATTTGGCCCTCACGTTACACGTCGTGTGAACAGGGACACAACCACCGATAAAAACGAACCCCTCGGGACCTTCCTGCCCTTTTGTCTTTGCTCATATACCCCGAGTTGCTTCACAAACGCATCGTTCGGCTGAATGTTCCTGTCCAAACATTCAGTAGACGGCCGAGTAAAGAAAAGCATCAGATCCACCCTCTTTTCTCCTTTAAAAGCTTCAGTGCCTCCTCTGCCCTCGTTCCGCAACGTGCAATCAAATACGCAGCCACGATCGTCACACTCCGACTCAGGCCTTGCATGCAATGCACAAGCACATTCCCACCACCCCTAATTCCTCGCTCGATAAATTCCACACACTCATCGAATTTGGCTAAAAGATCGCTCTCAAGCCCATCCGAAAGCTTGATCACGAGCCGATTCCCGGACCAGCCCTGAAAATCGACGGGAAAATCTAGGATAGTGAGAATGTGGGTGATTCGGAGGGTGTTGAGCGAGTCGGCGTCGCGCGCGGCTGTGAGAGAGGAGTGGTATAGCCCTGGGATAATGGGTGTGATCTCGTTGATGTATGCATATACGTTGGTCTGGGGGGTGATTATGCGAGGGAGGTTGAACGGCATTGTCGTGGCCAGGAGAAAGTGGGATACAGTGCAAAGCGCCTTGGAGCACACAGCATGATCTGATAATTTGTTTCATTGAACTTATTTACTATAATCATGCTGGCACCGGGTGTAAATACAACGAGGGGAGTGGAAAATACGCGACAGGATACAAGGCAAACGGGCAAGTCTAGACAAAGTGATCTACTCAGAGCGCCTTGACAAGAGGAGAGATGACCTTGCCGCCCTGCTTCTCGTAAAAGTCGATGACCTTCTTGCCGACGGCCGCGATGCCTGAAAATACGATGGTCAATATGGGGGAGGAGAGGATATTAAACACAACGCACTAGTTCCGGTGAGACCAAAGTCCGCGTAGACCTTCTGGTAAGGTCCAGACGCACCCCAAGCCTTGAGGCCAAACTGCTCGTGACTGTACTTTTGCCAGCCAACGGTCTGTAAAGGGGGTCAAGATAAATACGGGGACCCTGCAGATTGTCAAAGGGACATACCGAGTACGCCTCAACGGACAAGATCGGGGCACCGCTGCGCAGGACGCTGAGCCTGTACTCCTCGGACTGGGTATCAAACACCTCCCAGCACGGCAACGACACGATGCGAGTCTTGACGCCCTCCTTTTCGAGCACATGAGCAGCCTCGACCGCAATCGAAACCTCGGATCCAGTCGCCACAATCGTCAAGTCCTCCTTCTCGACCTCGTGTACGACGTAACCACCCTTGACCGCGTTGTCGATCGTCGAGTTCTCGAGCTGGGGCAGGTTTTGGCGCGAGAGTGCGAGGACGGAAGGAGTCTTCTTCGACTTGAGCGCGACGAGGTACGCAGCGCTGGTCTCGTTGCCGTCGGCCGGGCGCCAGAACGCGAGGTTGGGGATCGCGCGGAGGTGGACGGCGGTCTCAACCGGCTGGTGGGTCGGGCCGTCTTCTCCGAGACCGATCGAGTCGTGGGTGGCGACCCAGATGACCTGGTGGTGGCTCAGAGCAGAGAGGCGGACGGCACCAGCAGCATAGCTGACAAAGTTCTGTGGGTTGTTTTAGTCAAAGTCCGACCCGAACACAAGATGACACGTACCAAGAAAGTACCACCGAAGGGAATGATGCCGCCATACGCCGCGAGACCGTTCATGATTGCACCCATAGCATGCTCACGCACACCATAGCGGATGTAGCGACCGGAATAATGGCCGAGACCGGTGCTTTCGGGCTGGAAGTCGACAGCCTCCTTGACGCGGGTCAAGTTGGAGCCAGTCAAGTCGGCAGAGCCTCCGATGAGTTCAACAACGGTGCCAGAGATCGCTTGCAAGACCTTTTCGGAGAGCGAACGGGACGCGATGGCTGGGTCGCCGACCTTGTAGACCGGGAGCTTGGTCTCCCAGCCCTGAGGCAGCTCGCCGGCGATACGGCGGCAGAGCTCGGCGTGCTCTGCGGGGTACTTCGCCTTGTAGGCCGTGAAGAGTTCCTCCCACTTGGCCTCGAGGGCAGCACCGCGCTCGCCGATCTTGGCATACGCAGCCTTGGTAGCATCGGGGACAACAAAGTGATCCTGGGGATTGAAGCCGAACTTGGACTTGACGTCGGCGGCATCATCGGCCTTGAGAGCTGTTGCCAGAGTCAATTTGCGTAAGGAAACGCGAATTATTGAAACTTACGAGCGCCGTGGACGCCATGGGTACCCTGGAGCTTCGAGCCGTAGCCGATGGTGGTGCGGAGCTTGATGAGTGTAGGCTTGGTCTTGGACTTTTGCGCCTGGGCGATGGCATCGTGGATAGCGGCAAGGTCACTGGAAAAATAAGCGATTAGAAGTCGGATCGACAGACCCGATTTGGGTTCAGGGTTGGGCGAGGATCCAGAATGGAAAGTGATCTGCAGAGATCCGTGGGAAAGTAGACTCACTCATCACCGTTGTCGACGGTAAGGACCTCCCAGCCATACGACTCGTAGCGCTTCTTGACGTCCTCGGTGAAAGAGACGTTGGTGTTACCGTCAATGGAGATGTCTATCGGTGGGGGGTTGGCGATGAACAAGTCTCAAGGGAATTGCCACTTACGGTTATCATCGTAGATGGCAATGAGGTTACCGAGTTGAAGGTGGCCGGCGAGCGAAGAGGCCTCGGAAGAGACACCCTCCATCAAGCAACCGTCTCCGAGGAAGACTGTTCAAAGGGTAAGACACGTCACCCGGCCCAACTAAACCGCGTACCATAGGTGTGGTTGGTGACGAGGTCGAACCCAGGCTTGTTGTAGCCAGCTGCAAAGTGAGCCTGGGCGATAGCGAGACCGACACCGTTGGCAATACCCTGACCAAGAGGGCCGGTGGTGACCTCGATACCGTCGGTCACACCGGCCTCAGGGTGACCCGGGGTGATGCTGTGAAGTTGGCGGAAGTTCTTCAAGTCATCCATGGTGACATTGTAGCCCAAAAGGTGGAGGAGGGTATACTGGAGCGCGCATCTAGACCTCACTGTCAGACTCGAAGCTCAACCCTTGGACAGGCGTCACCTACGCATGGCCGTTGGAGAGCACAAAGCGGTCGCGGTTGAACCACTTGGGGTTTTTCGGGTTCGCGTTGACGAAACGGCTGAACAGGACGTGGGAGACGGGAGCCATGCCCATGGGCGCACCGGGGTGACCCGAGTTGGACTTGGACACAATGTCGACCGCGAGCGTGCGGATGGTGTTGACGGCAATAGCATCAGAGTCTGCGGGCTGGAAGGACGACATCTACGGATGCGCATATACGATTAGCTGAGCTCGGCAGACCGCCGACAGTGAGCTTTCACTCACGATGGCAGTAGGTGGGGGGTGAGTGAGGGAGGTGAGCAGGAGTCGGGTATTATAAAGTGCTGGAGTTTGGATTTTGCTAGCAGGGGAGGCGTGGGAACCCAGCCCCCCATCGATATCCCGGTGTTGGGAATCTGCCGGAAATTACATGCACGGCTACCCAAGGCGGCGTTCTACCTCAGTCGAGGGCCGCAATCTTCCCTCGAGGGTGCCACACTTTTGTTGTTTTGCAGACAATGGCTGTATCGGGCGGGATAGAATGGTCTGGCGGGCATCGGCATTCGATGCGTGGGAACTTTTGTTCAATCGCAGCAACGTGGGGACACATTCGTGTAGCAACCCTCGTGCGTGTGGAAACGTTCATCGCCGACCCCTCCGAGTTGTATGCGCATGAATTACCTGTATCCGCCGAACTAAAGTTTTTGCGTGATACGATCCGATAGGTCGGACCGGACGGGCCGTTGGACAGCGCGCTTTGTTTGACGCACTGATCAGGCTGGGCGAAAATATAGTTGCCAGTGCATTTTGGTGAAATCCCCCATGGCTCTCACGCTGATCTGCACCAGCATCCCCATATTACACATACACCAGACTCCGGACGACCAAGCGAGCTCCGGTCGCAAAACGCTGGCGTTTCAACCAGCACGAAGCCTAGCCGAGGCTGACTGGGTGGTGTCGAATTCTGAACTCGATCAGTGGTCGATAGATCATCGAAGTGAGTTGGCGCGCGCTTACATGATTACCAAGCTGCTTCCACTCATGCCGAAGCTTTCCGTTTCGGACTCAATTCGTGCGGTTCCGAACCGTGGTAACCGGCTCGATCCCGCCCGCTCTCCGACCCATGACGTCGACTGTCGATCGGCACCCAAAGTGAAAACAAAGACCGTGTTGGCGCCATGCTTCGCACCTCCACCATCCTAGCACGACTTGGGCACTTGCGTCCTACCGCCAGAACACTCATAACCATGCCCGGGAAGCGTACTTGGAACAGTACTGCTCCTTCCTTGAACAAGAAGCAGCGTACTTTGGATGACCACATCAATTCAAACGGCAAAGCTGGCGAGAGCGAGCAGACAACCACTATCGATGCAGGCGACGAGCCGGCCTACATAGACCAGGTTCACGGAAAGATTGCAACTGCTGAAAATGCCGCTCGGGTCGACGCCAACCCTCCTCTGGGTCAACTCCAAAGCGCAATAGCCGAACACAAAAGTAACATCAGGAACCCTCCAAATGGCGACAGCGTTGTGTACTGGATGCGAATGGAAGACATGCGGGGTCCGTTAGGTTCCAACTCAGTTGCTCCCAGTCACTCACCCTGATTTTCAGTCGAGGACAATCGAGCGCTCTCCGCAGCATCCAGCATGGCCAAGGAGCTCGGTGTCCCGCTACTCGTGCTGTTTATGCTCAGTCCGGGCGATTATATCTCTCATGATCGCAGCCCCCGCAGGATAGACTTCTGTCTGCGAAACCTAGTCTTGTTAAAGGTCCGTTGGTGTCTCGTTGATCTGTTTCTACCTTTATCAACTGGTGTTATAGGACGAGCTCGACAAACTAAACATCCCCCTCTACACGGCTTCTCACACGCCCCGCAAGACACTTCCAGATGAAATTATCAAGCTCGTTCGCAAGTGGGGTGCTGCTCGACTCTACGCCAATACCGAGTACCAGGTGGATGAACTGCGGCGGGACCTCCAGACTGTGCATTTGGCGACATTGGGCAACATTCGAGTCGAGTTTTTCTCGGACAGATGTGTAGTCGAGCCGGGAGCTCTGACAACCAAGTCGGGCAACCAATATGCGGTGAGTGTGTCCCGTGCCAAGTGTTATTATTATTATTCAACCATGAGCTCGTAGGTTTACTCTTCTTGGTGGAAAAGTGGGGTATTACTTATAACGTCAAGCAGAATGCTGACCTCCCTTTTTAGACTGGGTCGCAACTTTGGCTCAAGACGGCTCCCGCCTGGAAGAATCTCCGCCGCCCACTGCCAACAATAAATCTGTTCGTACACACCCCAAGTTCAGTGACCTTTTTGAGTCCAAGGTCCCGGAGTCGGTAGAAGGTGCGCTATTGTCTAGCGTGCTTGGGTCATATTAACAAACGATATACAGGCTTTGAATGTCATGATCGCGAAAAGATGATCGAACTCTGGCCAGCCGGGGCCGAAGCCGCTCAACAAATGCTCAACCGCTTCCTCCACACCAAAGCTCGACGTTCCCAGCTCGCAGACGCCTCGCCTTTGTCCTCTGGCGAAGAAGAGGATGATAAACATAGTCGAATCAAGGAATACATGGCGGCTCGTGATCACGCTGATGCCGATACAACTAGTCGAATTAGCCCTTACATGGCCAGTGGTGTTATATCTGCCAGAGCGTGCGTTCGCGCGGCGATGGAAATTTCGGGCGTAAAGATAATCGATGTGGATAAAACTTCGGGTCCCATGGTTTGGGTTTCGGAAATTGGTGAGCATACATCCTCCCCTTATTATTTGTGATTTTGTTTGAAATGCCACATTTTCCCTAGCATGGCGGGATTTTTACACACATGTGATGGCCGCATTCCCAAGAGTTTCCATGGGCCGACCATTTCAGGAGAAGTACGCAAACGTTAAATGGGAGACCAACGCTGCTCATCTCAAAGCGTGGAAGGAAGGAAAGACTGGGGTGCCAATTGTCGATGCTGTGCGTGCCCCAATTACTATTTTACGTTTCTACTAATGCGGCGCTGCAGGCACTACGTCAAGCCAACACCCAAGGGTGGATGCATAATCGTGCACGGATGATTGCAGCCATGTATCTTACCAAGGATCTTATGCTCGACTGGCGACTTGGGGAAAGGGTAATTTTTTTTACCCTCAACCTACTTACGCATGTCTCACTGCGGTATTTTAGCACTTTATGCAACAGTTCGTTGACGGAGATCTTGCGTCCAACAATGGGGGGTGGCAGTGGAGCGCATCGACAGGGACCAGTGCGCAACCCTATTTCCGCATCTTCAATCCGTATTTGCAGAGCAAAAAGGCTGATCCAAGCGGTGGGTGACAAACGACCAACGCATAGGGGTGACTTCTGAACATGTTGCATAGGGGACTATATCCGGCACTTTGTCCCAGAGCTGAAAGATCTGAAGGGAAATGTTTTGTATGATCCTTTTACGCACTTGGACAGGGCGGTTTTCGAGAAACTCGGCTACCCAGAGCCGCTCGTGGTGCACAAGGAAGCTAGGGAGCGTACACTGAGACGATACAAGAACCCAGGGGAAGAGTAAACAGCACTAGCTGTACACAATTGGCTTGGGCTTCATACATGTATAGTTTAATGTAGGCTGTACAGATGGTACATTTTTTAAATAAATAAAAAATGAATAAATGCGCAAGAATTTACTTCCTGCAGCGAGCCTCGTAAGCATCCCATCCCTCTTTCCTGTACCGTTCAGATTCTCTCCGAATCGAATCGTCGTCGTTCCCCTCGCCCTTGCCATAAATCCCGCGCCCAACGATAATCACATCGCATCCGCTGTCCAGAATAACCTCCCGAGGCGTACGATACTGTTGGCCCATTCCGTCACCCTTTACGTCCAACCCCACCCCAGGCGTCAAAATCAAAAAGTCCTTGTCCCCGCCCCCCTGAACGCCCTCCCGGCTCATTGCGATATACCCGATCACGAAATCGCTATGCTCATGCGCCATCTTGACCGCTGCCTTGGTATACTCGCCCGTCGTGAGCGCGCCCGCAGAGCTCATCTCAGCGAGAAGGAGAAGACCTCGGCCGAGGGGCTGGCCGGCGCGGGCGAGGCCAGCGATGACGCCTGGTCCGGGGACGACGTGTGCGTTGGTGATGTGTGACCAGGAGGAGATGCGGTGGACGCCGCGGGAGTATTGGAGTGTGACTGTGTTGCCTGAGCGGATTGGTGTGTGTTGGCATTTAGAGTAGTAGTTGGAAGTTGTAGGTACTATACCGATGTCTGCGAATTTGCGGTCTTCAAATATGAGAAAGTCGTGTTTCTTGGAGAGGATTTGGAGCTGGTCGACAAGCTCTTGGTCAAAGTCTTCTACTATATCGATGTGCGTCTAGTGGTGCAACTTGAGGACGTTATAGGAATAATGATTTTCGACATGGAGCCTCTTACTTTGACTACACATACACTTGGACCTGCCGCGTCGACAATCCTCAACAAGCTCGCCTTTGTCGTTACGTCCACGCTAACGCATAAATTAGTCTTCTTTCGGTCCATTATATCGAGCAAGCTCTTAGCAGTGGGATTAGAAAAGTTTTGGATCCTGTCATTGTAGGACACCAAGTGTGCGGACATGGTAGCAGCTGGGATGAGAGAGCGATCAGAGAACCCAAAATGCTGGTCAATTTATCAGGGTCCATCCTGGGGACGTCACGTGCCATTCCCAGCCTCCTCGTGAACGCGTTTTTGCCCTTTGCATAATGGGGAATTCTGATAGTGAAGACGTGTAAGACAATACCAACAGCTACAATTCGTGGCTTACATGTAACTCACTTGCAGCCTTCGACCGCCCACGCCCGAGATTGACTCCAAAGTCTCCGAGCTCACGTCGCGTCTCCAAACGAGCAGCGTCCACGATACTTCTACTCGCGCTGGGAAAGAAGTGGATGATGCCCCATCCGACGGTGATGACGACGATAAGCTCTTTGAAGAGCTCGAAAAGGACGAGTTTGACATGTCTGGGCTGCGAGAGAAACGGTTGGAAGAGCTCAAGGCGCAGTACGTGTTTTTATCCCAGTTGTATCTAGTTTACTCATTTTGTGAGGCGAATAGGATAGCTCAGGTCCGGGATATGAGAGAAAACGAGCACGGGCGACTGGTTGAGATCACAGACGAGAAAGAGGTTATCAAGACGAGTGCGTGAGTTTTACTCTTGCCTGTTACAACAGTCCTATGGCGATCTATACCCGCCGTTAACTAATCGTGATTCAATCTCTAGAAATGAATCTCGTTGTATAGTTCATTTTTACCATCGCGACTTTCGAAGATGTGCCATCATGGATAAACACCTCGAGGTGCGCAGTACCTCATGCGTACGGGCATTCCATACTGAGATGATCCGGCAGATACTCGCGTCACGTCACTTTAAAACGCGGTTTATTAAAGTATTTGTTGAGAACGTGCCGTGGCTTGTCGAAAAACTTGACATCAAGGTGCTGCCTTGCGTGATCTGCTTTATCCGAGGGGTATCCAAAGATCGGTATGCGGTGAACGTATTCCAACCGGAAGCTTGTCCTGACCAGACTTGTAGGATTGTAGGATTCGAGGAGCTCGGGAACGATGATGGTTTTAAAACGGCGACGCTAGAGCTGAGGTTGACACAAAGCGGTCAGTCATCTTGGGCCCTGCGCATTTGTCTCCTAACTGGGACTCTACAGGTGTCATCGACAAACCGGATGCACCACGACAAAAGATTACGACACCATTTGGGACGACTGGAACGGTTGGATCGTCTGGTTCTAAGATTAGAGGGCGAAACGACGATGACAGCGACGAGGATTACCGGTCTGATGACTAGGTTCCTATTTTTCGCCCCCATTTCATAGGTTTCTTGGTCGCACACCAAGCTTCTGTATCTGTTTGTGGTTTTTGACGGGCCAGCACCCGGACATGTGATTAGTGCTCCTACTTTGCGCATTCATTCCACCAACATGCTAGAGAGCTTTGAATTGATCTCAGTGATGTTCAAGACCACGGTGGCCGACTTGGGCGGCAAAGACACATAATCGCATACATAGAGAAAATCTACGAGCAAGGGCCGAAAGTTGGCTACCTGCCTGGCTGCGGGGTACCTTGATCGGTCGGCAAACCGAACGATAACGTTTGGGGTGTCTCGCCCAAATTACTAAACCACGACAACTTCCGGATATGATCTGACGGACATCGCTCGCGATGCGGCATAGTCACACCAAGTATACCTCATGCGCCATACAACCTAGTACGTTCATCAGGGGAGAAGGTTGGAACGTGCATACCGCGAGGTGTCGAGCCTGGCCCCAAGCGGCGTGGGCCTCCAGCTGGTCGCACGTTTCGTACGCGAGCTGTATGTAAATTATGCATGGCTTACATCCTCCCGTCGTTCTTTGTGCCTTGACTTTCAAAAGTTGGCATTTTCCCCACCCGGAGCTAAGCGTCAGAAGGCGGGTCAAATCACGATTGTATCGATCGGAGTTGTTCGCAAATTGCCCATGGGCGGTACCCTCGACCACTTGCCGCATATAAAGCGGCGCGACTTGGTCGTCTCGTTCTTCACTCTTCTCCTCGCCTTTCTCTTCCTGTCTAGCACTCGGCATCCCCAGCCCGCCCTTGCACGACCTTCAGAACCTTTACGGCCCCTACCACCACAGTTCAAGTGAGTTTCTCGGCTGGGACACGTCGCGTCGCGCATCTGATTGCTTTTTTTTTTTTTTTTTTTTCCTAACAGAATGGGAAACGATGAACGTTCGTATATCATGGTCAAGCCCGATGGCGTCCAGCGCGCCCTCGTCGGCGAGATCATCTCTCGATTTGAGCGCCGCGGCTTCAAAATCGTTGCTCTCAAGATGGTTCATGCGACCAAGGAGCACCTTGAGAAGCGTGAGTGTACTCTGTGCATCGGCCGATGGATCTCTAACGCAGATCCTGCAGACTATGCTGATCTCAAGGACAAGCCCTTCTTCCCTGGCCTGATCAGGTACATGGCCTCTGGCCCCGTTGTCGCGATTGTCATCGAGGGTCTTGATGCCGTCAAGACTGGACGTGTGATGCTTGGCGCGACTAATCCCCTTGCGAGCAACCCAGGTGTGTGCGATCTATTATTGGATTTGAGTTGTAGCTGATTGTGACGCTTCACAGGCACCATCCGCGGCGATTACGCACTTGCCGTTGGACGCAACATCTGCCACGGCAGCGACTCTGTCGAGAGTGCCAACAACGAGATTGCTCTGTAAGTCTTGTTGCTGGCAGCCGTATACAATTGTGTTGACTTGATATTGTAGCTGGTTCCCCGAGGGCATCGTTCAGTACACTGATGACAAGGCTACCTGGATCTTTGAGTAAACTCTATGACTGGATTTGTATGGTCGATTTTGATTGCCAATAATTCGATCGTTGAAACTTGAAAAGATATTGGTTCCGATCATGCTTATCATTCACAGCCTCGTAACTGAATGACGCTGCGCAGCAAGCAGCACTTCGAGGCGGTGTTGAAGGAGGACTGAAATCCGCCAATGGCGCTCCAAGATTAACTCGATGTCACTAGTGTCACGTGATAGTGGCGAGACCGCACCCTGATTCCGCAACGTTCCCCCTTGGCACATGGAGAACATAACATTGAAATGCGGAACTGCGCATTGTTCAAGCGGGACAACCACCAACCGCCCCTACTCCCCTCCCCTGCCCCACGGTGCTGGAATTTCAACTGCGCAAGCTATCAGCTACTGCTGGACGTTTCTGTGCCTTCTGAACTCTATTTTGGCCGAGTCTCGTAGAAGGTTGTTGTCGAAGCGTCGGGGTAGGTTTCCCGTTTTTAGTGCACACCAGCCCGCGATACAGCCACGCTCATGGTTTTATTGTGCCTGTTGTTCTCTTCGCTCCTTCAGTCTTCAGTTCCTCCCGAAAACATTTATCTGGGTCGAGTACAACCACGGGTATCAATATTGGCGCGCGTCAAAAATGCGGATTTCTCTCTCGCCTAAATCTCTTTTAAATCTTGGCCTAATTGCTCTGGCGGGTGGGAAATGTGCGCTTGCTGCGACTGGAGGCTCGTTTTGTGGGAATGTGAGCTCGTCGTTTTTGTGCGAGACCGGTATCTCACCGGGCTTTCCTTATAGAACGTTTGCGTCACGGCAACGATCAGCGGCTCGGATACAATCTGTGAGTAGACGGCTATCTCGCTGAAATGTATGAGCACTGAATGCTGTGATATTTATAGATACTCTCAACACCACCCTTGCATTTAACAACGTGGGATGGATGGCAACGTCAGTACTGTTCTTGCATACAAGTAAAACCGTACTAATTTGGAAAACGCAAAGTGGGTTTGGTCAGGGTATGGCTGGGTCGCCAATGGTGATCATGTGGCCCAACTCGGACGGTACAATTACTCTATCTCAAGTGTGTATGCGTGTTTAGACCGTGCTATTGGTTCTTACATTTATCTTTCTGTATAGCGAGAAGCTACTGGTGTGTGTTTTACTATTATTCCTTGACTTGGCACTCATTGTTTCTTAACAGGTCATACTCAACCCAAAGTGGCTGCCAATCCCCCAAGCGTGGCTAGCCTTAGAACCGATCTGAGCACCTTGACGGGTACCGTCTCCTTGTCTTTTGTAGTACCAGTGCGTAGTAACCCCTCGATCAAAGGATTGCTTACTGATTTGCCGCCTCAGAGCTCTGGACAAACCACCGAAAACATGATATACGCCATGAGCATACACAAACCCGGGAGTAGTGACCCCGCAGCGACTCTTCAGGAGCACAACTTCAACGGAGCGTTCAGCCTCGACATGACCCAAACCGTACCGGACCTCCCTGGGGCAGCTGCTTCGAACTCTGCAACTGGCACTGCGAGCCAGACACCCAGCGCCTTGCCAGTCCCC